>OY776284.1:2145036-2317294 GCA_963675345.1 Trididemnum clinides | reverse complement strand
AGACTGTGAAAACCATGAATTTTATGGTAATGCCCTACGAAAAATGTCAAAAACTGTGTTTATTTCTATGTAGGGGAGCTAAGGAGACTGTGAAAACCATGAATTTTATGGTAATGTCCTACGAATAATGTCAAAAGCTGTGTTTATTTTTATGTAGGGGAGCTAAGGAGACTGTGAAAACCATGAATTTTGTGGTAATGTCCTACGAATAATGTCAAATGCTGTGTTTATTTCTATGTAGGGGAGCTAAAGAGACTGTGAAAACCATGAATTTTGTGGTAATGTCCTACGAATAATGTTAAATGCTGTGTTTATTTCTATGTACAGTAGATGAGCTAAGGAGACTGTGAAAACCATGAATTTTATGGTAATGTCCTACGAAAAATGTCAAAAGCTGTGTTTATTTTTATGTAGAGGAGCTAAGGAGACTGTGAAAACCATGAATTTTATGGTAATGTCCTACGAAAAATGTCGAAGTTGTGTTTATTTTTATGTAGGGGAGCTAAGGAGACTGTGAAAACCATGAATTTTATGGTAATGTCCTACAAATAATGTCGAAGTTGTGTTTATTTTTATGTAGGGGAGCTAACTAGATTGTAAAAAACATGAATTTTACGTTGGTGGATTTAAAACTCGCTAATTTCTAGATGAAATCTCAAAACAGCGTGATGATACGATACAGTTTTGGTTTCTAGTAGTATGGAAAATGAATGTAAATTTGATGCATGGTGAATATTTTATGATTTGCACACAATTAAAGCTAAATCTTTTAGGTTTTCGATGTAAACAGTAGTGATTTAAGTTCGGTATGGTGTTTAAAAGAAAATGAAAACGCAATTTCAAAGAGAGCGGAGAGAGTTATGGTGAGAGCCATGTGTGGTCAGAAAATTGTTGACAAAAAGACTGAAGAATAGATGAATATGCTGGGTTGATAGTAAATCATTTTTGAAGTTCTACATCGATTGTGATTGGTTAAAGGTTTGCTGACGTGATGTTTATGCTTCCGTTTGCATCAGATTTTTGTTGATAGTAAGTTTAACTGACTTTGAAAAATATTAATTTTACGTTGGTGGAAAAAATTTGATATTTTTTACTTAAAACAATGGTATAACAGGATACAATTTTTGTTTTCTAGTTGTCATATGAAAAGATATTGTAAATTTGATGCGTGGTGAATGTTTACAAGTAAAAGTTTAACAATTATTAAAGTAGTCTTCAAACACAACAAAGATTCAACCTTCTTGGTTTAACAATATTTAGTAGTGATTAAAACTGCTGAATTGAAACAAGCTTCTTTGTTGTGATCATTTCAAAATGTTTCCACCACTGTACTTCAACTACCTCACTGTCACATGTGAAGCAAATCTGCATTTTACCCAAGAGTCTGGTCAAGCTACTGAAATTTTAATCTAAAAAGTATAAAAGTAACGACAAAAGTTTGAAATTGCGTCAAATTTAATATTGTTTCTTCCACCGCACTCTTCTGGAAGCAACGTCACTGCCTGTGATTTTCCCCAACAAACCTGATAATCTAGAAGACTGTTGGTTATTTTCCTCTAAAACTAACGACTAGCTGTAATAAACGTAAATGTTTTGATTCAAATACCCGTATGATCTATTAAAACTGTATATTATTTTCTTCTGTATGCCTACATCTAGTGATGAACGAGCAGAATTTTCTCCTTCAACATCTGTCTTTAGTCATACTGGTAGCTACATCTATAGTCCCTCAGCATTGTATCTGTCGCTTGTTCTAAAATCTATACTCTCCAACATTGTATCTGACCCTAGTTTTGAAATCTATACTCCCAACATTGTATCTGCGGCTACTTCTAAAATCTATACTCCCCAACACTGTATCTGACCCCAGTTTTGAAATCTACACTCCCAACAGTGTATATGCAGCTAGTTCTAAACTGTTGGCTGTACTTTCGAATCATTTTCTTATGTACATTTTCAGCATTCAATCAAACCATTCAAACCATTCCTAAAAAGAATTCAAAACATTTCTAACAAGAACTCAAACAAATAAAATCATTCCTAAAAACATTTCCAAAAACAAATATAATCATTCCTAAAAACAAGAAACAACATTTTCAAAACCATTCCTAAAAACAAATATAATCATTCCTAAAAACAACATTTTCAAAAACAAATAAAACCATTACTAAAAGAACTCAAACAAATAAAACCTCCAAAAACATTTCCAAAACAAATAAAACATTTTCAATTGTTAAACAATGTTACAAGTAAAATGCATTTCCAAGTTTATGTATCAACACGTTCAGAAATGACGTATCAACACGTTCGAAGATGACGTATCAACACGTTTGGAAATGACGTATCCGCACGTTCGGAAATGACGTAGCGCGCCGCAGCGGGCCGCAAAAAAGTGGTCGAAAAGCATATTATATACTACTGATACTATACGTCGCTTCAATTTTAAAAAGTAAATTAAAATTGAAATAGAATCAAAAAAATTGCTATTGCATCGCGACAACCGATGATATTGTTTTGTTTGTTTTTTGATACTGCAGTGTGAAGAAGAATTGTGTCTGTTTGCTATTTATAACTGTAAAAACCTTCAATGATAAGTCACACATACACTTTGCATAAAACATGTTTGAACCGATATAAGGAAACAACCTTTCGACAAGCACGCTTACATGTTTTTTGCTTTTAAAGTTTGCAGGGAAAATTAAAAAGCATTTAAAGCCAAGTAACCATTTCAAAGTTTAGCAGCAGATAACCTTGCTTTGACGTAGAATAGCGACGACACTAACCAAACAAACGTCATATTTTAGATTTAAATAAAAAAAAATTAAAAAAGTTAACATGAAACTTACATGATTATTGTTATTGCTTTTATCATAGGCAGTGGTGCAAGTACAGCTGATACAATTTGTTACTATATGCACATTGTGTAGACCTTTACTGGCCTATCACAACGGTATTGCTAAGTTAAGAGTTTTCATAATCCGCAACTTACTAAAACTAAAATGGAGAAACCCTGCAACCTGGATCAGAATATCGATTTCAGTTGAAGGATTGCAATACTCAACGGATTGCGATACGATACTCATCGGATTGCGATACGATACGACTCATAGACTAAAGTTCTACCAAGACTCATAGACTAAACAAAAATTTGCCTGGCTTTCTAAATACCAACGAAAAACTTTGCAGTATTGGCTCAAATTGTACCAAACACTACCACGATGTCACTATGCTATATGACGAAACAAATGCATGCATAAAGCTTGCAAGAAAGCAAGAAAAGTATGAGCTAAAACAAATCATTTGTTGAGATCCCAATAAAGATAAATTGCCGTAAAATTGTTCATCAGAAACAGCTTTTTAACACGTTCTCAAAACCTTTCGCTCGCTTTTCAACGGTCAGCACTTGATGAGAATACAAAGAAAACAAATTTTCCAAAGAAACGTTCAATATAATGCCATGCTACCTCCCGAAGCGAAGATATAATTTTGGCATGTTAATGAGTTTAATGGTATCTTTGCTTGAGCCAAAAATTGTTAAAATCTATCTTTAATTTAACGTCATTGTTACGTCAATAACCCTTTTATTATATCTACTCCTAGGCAATGATCAATGGTGGCAAGTTTCATGTTTGCTCGCCAAGCAGCATTGGAGAAGTTAAAGTGCACGTACAGAAAGAACTCTGCTTCGTATATTAAGATGTATTCAATTCCAGTATTGATCAATATATTTTAAATATTTGTTTCATTCTTGTGGTTGTTGTTTAGCGTTTACGCTTTAAATAAAATGTATTGGCAACATTATGGATTTGCGTCATCTCCAGGTATAGACTCAATAATCGCAAAAATTGCAAAACAGTTTCATTTGTTTTCTCAAGTGTTTAGTATGAAGAAAAGATTTTGCTTTTAAAAGAATAAGGCGAATGTCTACTTAACTTAACTCAACAGGCACTGCAAAGTTCATCAATGTAAAGTTTAGCGATACATGTTAATAAAGACTGGATAACATTTGTCGTTGGCTTGATGTAAGCATTATTAATAATAAAATAACATCGATTTAAAAAAGTTTGGAAAAAAAGTCGAAAGCAGTAATCATCAAGCAACACAAAAACACGAGTTAGCATTTTGTTCATTCGCAAGATTAGTACTTTAGTTCAGGTTCTTACTTAATTGTATGATAAAAGCATTTATGACGTCATCAGCGAAAAACTAACTTCAGAATTAAGCAGGGTTTCAATTTAGCTGCTTGCTTTTAAACTCATAAAAAACTTAAAGCCGATCGTCCAACATGATTTTTAGTGTGTTTCTTTGGGGAGGGAAAAAGGGTGTTATAGCCTCTCAATGACCTTTTTAGTTTTTGAAGAAAGTTTTGAAGTTATATAAGTTGGGAAAAGTAGCTGTCCATTCCATTCAAATGATAATGTTATACAATGACTGAGGAAATAATAAGACAATATTGGGTGTTTTAGCTTAAACTAACATCATTGCTTTGGTATTCAACTGAAATCACGTGGATATTAATTACGGTAATCTTTCCTTTTTGTAATTATAATTTATTACGAAATGAAGAGTTTTTCGACCAAAATTTCTGTTCGTTGTTATCTAAATTTGGGGTATTTCCCCGAACTATGATCTCATTCTTGCAACTGTTTCATGTTTGACTGTGAAACCTCAAAATGACTTGTTCCTTGTCAAACAACATTTGCATTGACACTTCATTTAATGTATTATTGGTTCCCACCTTAACTTAATGAGGTTGAGCGGGGATTGCAAGCTTCGTAGATAATACATTTTAAATGTTTGCATTTTTGTCTCAAGAGTTTTTTAATCTTGTGGTAGTGGCCCGCAATACATAACAACTCCTGTAAATTGGGTCATTAATTTTTTTATATATAGCAGACGATATATAAAGTCTCACAGCAGATTTTTTTTTGCAATGCAAAGCTGGAAAGTTGAAATTTGATCTTGAAAATTACCTACCCTAACCGGATGTTTCCGGCTGTTTATAATTTTTGACCTGAATGATGAATTTTATGCTCATTTTATTTAGCTCTTCTGGTAATGATAACTTTGATTGAAGTTGATACAAGTTCTTACCGAGCATGTGAAAAACTTCAATATCCGTCAACAATTCAAACAGCTGTACAGCTTTTCTTCATCAGGACTAATAATGAAGAGCAGCTGTATAGCTGTTCGAAACGTTGACGGATATTGAAGTTTTCTGCATGCTCGGTAAGAACTTGTATCAACTTAAATAAACGTTATCATTATCAGAAGAGCTAAATAAAATAAATTTATCCGAAATACCTGGTAGCCAGAATAACAGTATAGAATTTTATGCTACCAGTCATTTTGAAGTACATTGTGTTGTAGCTGAATCTGATCATAGCAGGTTTGATTCTTTTAATCATTTGGTTATTAGGACCAAAATGATCCAATTTAAATGTTGCCATACCAAAATTAAGCGGTTGCTTTTGCATTTTCTGACATCAGATACTACTTAGTATATTTTTCGATTGCTTTTCTGGTGTAGACATTAAATCGATTGACCTTATGGGCTACTAATAGCAGTTGTCTGCAAGGTGGTCGAGTGATTCTGAGCGCCGATTATGGCAACAATGATCGTGGGCTCTAACATGACGATGGCTTTGTACTTGTGTTGAAAATAGAAATGCTTGCAATTATCAACAGCGGATTCAACGTGGTGATGCGATCCCACACTATTTGGGATGGGTCAAAATGGTTGTTGGACTTCCCGAGAGTCCCAATTATCCCAGACACTCTCCTCATACTAACCATTTTTTGCCGTGCTGCCCTCTGAAGGTCCGCTGAAGGGCAGCACTCAGTCTCTTTATAATCGGTCGCCTGTTTTTTTTCTCTCCTCTGCCTCTCTTTTTCCCGTAAAGTGAGGAAAAAATTACGTTTTTTCGATGTATAGAAACGTAATTTTCAACGTGAAACTATCACACGGCACGACTAAAATAAACAAAATTACAATGATTTAAAGCAGGATTTCTCAAACGGGGCTCTCGGCCCCCCTCAAGGGCCTCCCTTATGATGTTTGGTGACGCATTTTTCTGAAACGTTCTTGAATTATCCGGTGGATTGTAGCTTTGACTTTAATCTGTTGCCTTACATAAATTAAATGATTAAGTCTTTATAAATAGAAATGAAATGCTGCTATAGCAAGTTGAATATTGTGGCGTAATCTTGTTTCCAACTTTAAGAACGTCTGAATTTGCTAACTCTCTTTGTTACGTAATAGTGGGTCTGGTAATTTCAAATTTGCTAGGTTTATATGTATACAATCGAAATTTCGTACTTCACTATTCAGAAAGATTAGAGTCAAAACGTGTTGTAGGGACAGAGGGAAGGTCGGTATTGATGGTTAGAGTTAACTCAAGGTGAGAGTTAGTTGCGGATAGAGACAGAATATCCGCGCTATGTTGTTGTAATTTGTTGTTATTACGAAGATAGTGGTTGCAAAAGTGGTTATAAGTAGTGAAAGGAGTTTGGCGCGTCCTGCCATAGAAAATATATACTTGGTGAATTACGAAGATAAGAGTAGTTGTGACTGTTGTATTAATAGAAATTTAACTACTTCTTCGTTTGTATTCTGTTTTGACCCCAGACCTTAAGTTTTACATATATTTAGCTTGAACAAAATTTTTGTGTTATCAATTGCCAAAAATTCGCCAGTGTAGCGAGAGATACGTCTTATTTGGCTTCACAAAAGTTACTCGGAACGGTCGTGATTGTGTGCAGTGTCTTCACTGCTCGGTCGTGATGTCAAATGCATCATTACAATCCTCCAAACTAAAAAACCATTCCGATAAAAAGCATCTTAAAGGAAGGATGATCTCATTGATGCTCTGTCTGCCAAAAGAGAATGATACGACCTGGAAGCGACACTACCTCATTTGGGATTTATGCTAGAGGAAAAGCCTACTCTTTAATACAGCTACGAGGTGGCATATCGAATGGCAAAGTGTAAGAAGCCGCATACTATCGCTGAGAAACATATCAAAAAATGGTTGAAATAATGATCGGATCGGAGACGAAAAAGAAAATCCAGCAAGTTTCGCTCTCTAATGACACCATTCGCCGACGGGTTGACGACATGGCTGCTAATGTGTGTCAGCAAGTTTGCTTCGAAATCAAGCAACGTATGCTCCAGGCTAGCATTCAGCTGAATGAGTCTACCGATAGCGCTTTAGAAAGCCACTTGATCGCTTTTGCCTGATACGAGAAAAATAGAAAGATGAAGGAAGAGTTCTTGTTTAGCAATACACTGTTAGCCACAACAATTGCTACTGATATCAAAGCTCTTGTAAATTCTTTTTTTTTTGAAGCCAACAAGCTCCACTGGCAGAATTTCAAGCACATCTGTACTGACGGCGCCCTAGGAATGATTGGCGTGAAATCAGGGTTTTTCACAATGGTGAGGAACGAATGGCTCATGTGACGTCCTCGCCCTGTTCACTACACCGATACACTCTAGCATCAAAGACTCTATCTCTACATTTGATGGAAGCTATAGACGTCGCAGTCAAAGCGATCAACTTCATTGGTTTGAGGACAAAAACCACCGGCTTTTCCAACTTTTGGACAAAGAAAAGAGAGAGCAACATGTGGGGCTTTTGTTTTATACCAAAGTCCGTTGGTTGTCGAGAGGCAAATATCTCTCTAAGTTGTATGAACTTAAAAATGAGATTGAAATCTTTCTTCAAGAAAACAAAAACAATCTCCATGTCCAAATTCACAATGAAGAGTTTGTTGTGATGCTTGCGTACCTGGGCGATGTTTCGGCCACCTCATCGACATGAACTTGTTTTTGCAAAGCCTTGATGTGACAGTCAGCGATGTTAAGGACAAGGTGGACGACCTAACTGCTTGAATGGGAATCTGGCATACACGAATCAAGGTAGGGTTCACTACCTCGTTTCCTTTGTTGGAAATGCGCCTGAAAGTGAATAGGATTAATTTGCCATATAACACAAAAATCTGCATTGTAGAGCAGCTTGAAATCGTCTCTGCTGAGTTTCGATCTTTCAACGACGACACGTTGCATGTTTCATGGTAAAGAGACCCGATTAACACTGAAATCAACCCTAATGCCGAAGAAGCAGAGGAGTTGGCAGAGTTCAAAGTTTCGAATGCGATGAAGCTGGCATTTAATAACAAAACTGACGACTCCAGCTTTTGGTTGTCTCTTTATGATTCATATACACTACTCAGCTAAAAGATTTCCGTGATTCTCGTTTAATTTGCAACTACCTACCTTTTGCGAAGCTGGGTTTTTTACGTTATTTTAAAGTAAATTAACTGTGATTCATTCCTTTCGAGTTTCCTGGGAAATATATGCCCCGTAGATATTTTAAAACTGTCTGTTGGTACAAATGCTTTCCGTAGTTGCTTGGTTTGAGCAGATTTCCGACGTCTTTGACTCATACCGCTAGTTGGCAGCAATGAGATTGCACGTGGCTAAAATGATCGTGCGTTTTCTTTACTACAGTACGACATTTTAGCTCAAGTATTCGGCTGCCAGCTTGCTTCGTAATTCTTGTCAGCAAAAATGCAGGTTAGGAGAGTGAAGATTGTAAGGAAAAAGCATTAATATTTTCTAATGATACGCTTTTTTGCTTTTTAGTAACATTAGTTTGTGTTTTTCTGGCTTTTTCATGCAAATTATCAGTTTTTTCTGTAGTGGGACGCTATTGTCCCAGCAGGCATTTTCGTTAGATGTTTCTGGGACAAATATATCCCAGCAGTCTGCTATATTGGAAACATGCTTTCAGAACTATATGTACTAAAAGACTGCTGGGACATTATTGTCCCGCTCATAAGGTCTGCTGGGACAGTAATGTCCCACAAAAACAAACAGAAAAAAGATTTTTTTTCGATGACACTTTTTGAATCAGAATTTCAGTGGTCATTACACTAGAAAAACTAATAAAAAATGCAAAAACATCAAAAAAACAAAATCAGACCCGAAAGGGTTACAGTAATGCAAGACTAGCGATGCACTTAGCAAACTGCAGCGGTAACACTGTTTCGAGCTATCAGGTCTCTTCAGTGCAGTTGGTGACTGACAAGAAGCTAGAGGCTTTAAATAAAGCATAGCTTAGACCGCCCACTTGTGAGACTTTTATTAGGTGCTTTAAAATTGCTTTACCGTCACAAATTATAAACTCCACTTTCTTCCTTTGCTCACAAGCTACTTAAAAACAACACATACTTGCTTACCTTTTAACGTTCCATTCGACATGGTCGCAACTTAACTTTTTTATCAAACTCGCTGCGCATGTTCAAAAGCAAGCGTGAAAAGTCTTAACTCGAAGAACCTCACTGATTACAAAAGGCTTATTATTTGATCGCTATTTAAGTCCAGATTAAATGTGGCGAATAAACAGAACAGCAGTTTGGCGGAGACTTTAGAGCACTGCTGTATGAATATCTGGGTGTCGATGCATCTAACTTCTGAGAAATGCCAAATTTAAAAACAACTTGACAAATTAAACTGTTTGTGGGTAAGTAAATGGCTAAAACTATATATCGGCAAGTTAACCTAACCTAAGAAATCAGCATCAAACTGACAACACTTTGGCAAATTTAGGAACAGCAGCAGCCACGAAAATTTATCACGAAAAAGGCAAAAAACGCGATTTAAAAATTCATGTTTTCAAAACAAAAACGTAGATTATCAATTTGCTAAATCTCCCCAAGTTGGAAATGTTGAGAAAAAACACGTGATAGAAAATAAACAAAATTTATTACACAATTCCCAGGTGATTAGGCATAGTAATGAATCTATAATGAGGTGAAAGAAGCAGTCATTTCGGGGACCAATTTTTAGTCCCTCTCCTTAAAGCGTCTTATGTATTGCAAAAAATAGCAGTAAGGAGGGTGTGAACCGGGATCCGTGATCCAACCGAGGACCTGATTTTAGGGCAAACACCTTTGCAGGTCTCGTCTTAAAGTTGGTAGTAATCTCATTCCTCCCACACTGGGCTTGATTCAGCTTTGGTGTAATTTTGTTGTGGGGGTTATTTCTAAAAACTTGTGGCGAGCCCCTAAATTGCTATACCCAACACTGACTAAACAAAACTCAAAGTTTAAATGCCAAGTTATTTCAGCAAACAATACCGCCAAACTAATTTTAAGACATGCTGGTAGATTTAAACAATGAAAAAACATTTTACAAATATATTCATGACGTATTCAATTTTTGATGAAAAATTATTGCGTTTTTGGCATTACTTTAGGCTGCTAAAGAAGATTAGAAGCAGGGTACCGAAAACCATTTTTAAATTTTTGCTTACTTTGGTGGCTATATTGTGCAATTAAGCTCAAAACCTTGATGCATAGCAAACTGGATCTTAGAAAAACAACCAATGCAAAAATTTCAATGTTAATATTTTCAAAATGAGCAACTTTTAAATTTCAGTTTAAGGCAATAATCGATATAATAATCTTGATTTTCAATTGCTTTTAGATAATTCAGTAACTCGATAACAAAGTCACCTTGGACTATACAAAGAAATCGTGAGAAAGTTACGCTAAGCTTCAAAAAAGAAGACACTAATCTCGATATCGCCATGTTATACTTTTCGGCTCTTACGCTGTTCATGCTTTAGGTTCAGCATCATTCTGCTAACGTTCAATGTCATTGGCAAATCATACCGTCAAGGACTTTAAAAATGGTACTCGCTATATTCTTAGCAATAGCAATGACGTGGGGACTAAGATATACCACAAAACTTACTCACTTACCACCACAATATGCGCTGACACTAAAGAACTGTTGCAATTTGAAAGCACCAGCTACATATGACTTGCAAAATTCTGTAGCTGCGACAAAGTAGGCGCATCAAGTTCGTGTGCTTGAGCGGTCAAGTGATCACCAGATTTAACGCTTGACAAATCTTATGATCGATGACGCGAATTCAGGCGCAACTTCGTTTTGTCAGTAGATACAATGCTATTTAAAGCAACCGCTTTTGCTTAAACGAAAACCGGTTTCCGACTTACCACATTACAAAAACTTTTATTTGTTTGGGGCCCAAAATGACGTCACAATCAAAGCTTCATTGCATAATTTGTTTTTTGTTCTTTCTCAAAAACTACTGATCACAGGAACGCGATAAAACGCTCTTTCAGGAGATATTAATTAAGGTAATTTTGAGAAAAACAACTTTACAACAATTAATGATTATTTGACAATGCTAAGAGCAAATAGTTACTTAAAGCACTTTAAGCCCTCTTAGCATGCTTCTTCCCTTTTTCGCTTGCACGATGAAAATTGGTCTATAATGTCATAATATTTCTCGTACGATTAACACAAATCGTTCGCTACCGCAGGTCATAATATCAAGATGTTTTCAAAAATTGCACCTTTCTTACAAAATCAATAACTTAAAAACTGATTTGTAATTTTCTTTCTAAGCCGATTTTTAGACTTCATTGAACAAATTAAAGATTATTTCAAGACGATTCTGATAGCGTACACCCTTGTGCAAATTAATTGAAACAAACATCCAAACTTTTATATATCCTCATTTCTTAGCTGAAATAAGCGTAAATTGATTACAAATGTTGACTTTTTCGGAGAAAATGTTTATTAGATTATTTTTTATCAAAATAAAATTTTAATGACTTAATAAATCCTATTATGACGTCATTAATGTGTTCACAATCATTGTTTTAAAACTTTTTGTTTAGGTAGAATTTGTAACTAGAAGTTAGAATATTATATAGTTGTTTTAAAAGATGGATGTTAGCCCTAGAAAGCGTGCTAGTATCTTAACTTTACGTGAAAACACAGAAAAGACCTACCGGGAGATATCAAAGCTTGTTGGTGTCAGTATATTTACAATAAGTCGTATTATGAAAATGAAGAAAGAAACAGGGTCTGTTACCCCAAAACGCAAAGGCAAATGTGGTCGCAAGAGGAAAACTACCCCCAAAGATGACGCCTATCTGATACGGGAGAGTGTGAAAGATCTAAGAAAGACAAGTGACGCCATAAAAACTACTTTGGGGGAAAAAGGAATCAAAATAAGCTCCTCAACAGTTCGTAGGCGTCTCCTGGAGGTTGGGAGAAAAGCATACCGCTCTGTTAAAAAGCAGCTCCTTACAAAAACAATGAAGACAAAACGCTACAAATGGGGACTCAAATACAAAAACTGGACAAAGGAAGACTGGAGGCGCGTGATTTTCAGCGATGAAACTCACATGTTTGTCCAGGGTCAAAGAAGTCAGCATGTTCGAAGATCACAAAACGAAAAGATTCGCAATGCCCACATTGACCAGCGCGTAAAACATCCTCAAAAAAAGATGTTTTGGAGATGTTTCAGTTTTTATGGCATTGGTAGCTTGCACCCAGTTGAAGGTATGATGCGCTCCCAGCAATATATTGAAGTGGTTCAACGAAGAGTCATTCCAGAGATGAACCGATTGTTTCCAGATGGATCTGGTGTGTTTCAGCAAGATTTAGCCCCATGTCACACATCGAAACAAGTCAAAAAATTTATGAATGAAAACCACATTAAAGTGCTGGAGTGGCCGGGAAACTCTCCCGATTTAAATCCAATCGAAAATTTATGGTCCATCTGCAAGCAAAAACTTCGTACAATGGACTGCACCTCGAAGGAAAAGCTTATTCAGGCTCTAATTCAAGTGTGGTACAAGGACCCCCAAATCTTAAAAGATTGTTCAAAATTGGTCGACTCAATGCCCAAACGCATCAAAATGCTTCTTAATAATCGCGGTGGTCATATTATGTACTAATATGTGAACTGAAACATTCATTGAATAAAATATTTTAAAAAAACTAAATTTTTGGTGTTTTTGATGTTTGTTTCAATTAATTTGCACAAGGGTGTATAATCAATGTTCCCTCTAAGCTGCGCGGCAGCGCAGCTGGCCTAGAATCTCCGCGCAATACCTTCGTTCTGCCGCGCACTGCACAAGTACTGGTATTAACAAGACATGCTAAATATGTGCTTTAAATCGGAATCAATTCCCTCATTTGAGATTTGACAATATTGTTTTACAAAATCAAGGTGTAATCAGTTATTTGTGCAGTGATATCATGAAGTTTCACTCTGCTAGTAATCAATCGAGCATATTAATTGAAAACAACGTCATAATCACTTGACAATAATCACCAACATATAGAACGCATTGTCATTGAACAGTACGTGAAAACGGCATGTTGTTGACAAAATGTTAACAGATGTTTCGATTAAGTTACCTGAAAGTACTGTTCTGATAAGGGTTAAACTAATAAGGAAAAGACATGTGATAATTGTGTCTTTCAATGAAAAGTGCTCTAACAAGGTAAGGTTTTTTTATTAAGATAGGATTTGATCCATTTATATTTAATCGAAATGTCATTTGATTGGTCACTTTTTTTCAAGTAGTATTTAAATTTTAGAATTTGCTGATATCAATTAAACATAAAGTTGAGAGAGGCAAGAGGTTTTGAATCCCCAACCCCTGCTGGCAGAGCTACGCAATTTATCACTAGATCACGGCAGCAATTGAGATTTAAATCCGAGTTCAGTTAGCTTACTTATCCCGTAGGCTGCCATCTGTCCACACTGAAGGCTAAGAATTAAATATTGCTGGCTAAATCGATGAGATACCGTTCCTAATCTACAGTGTAGGCAAATGGCAGCCTACAGTGTAGGCAGATGGCAGCCTACGGGATAAGAAGGCTATCTGAAATCAGATTTAAATTTCAACTGCTCCCGTGGTGTAGTGATAAAGTGGGTAGCTCTGCCTGTAGGGGTCAGTGGTTCAAACCTGCTTCCGTCTGATGATGACACAAATGTGTATTACGTTTAGGAAAGTTTTAGCACATCAATTGCTTTTAATTAATATTTATGTTACGTGAACTGACAAATAGCATCATAGAAAGAAGAAAATCCTGAATTATAAGCAAGAAAATAGGGCCAGTTTGCAATTCATTTATAACTTCCATAGATCTAAACGTCTAATTGACATTGGTGTGTTTATGTGGCTGTAATGTCATGAGTCATATTAGTGAGTCCGCAGTTTTAATGGAAAACAATTTAACACTATGGAATGGGGTCGATATTACTTTTAGTTTATTTATTATGACCAAGATCGAATTCTAACTGGAAAACAAGTTATGGTTATGCTTTCTCCAATGACTACTACCGGTTCGTATTCAAAAAACAAATTATTTATGCCATTTTCTCCAATTCCGAGGAATTACCCCAAGATCATGTAATATATAATGTGCAATTCTGTCTATCTGTGTGTCTGTCAGTGTGTCTGTTTGAACTCCTCTAAAACTCCTATAGGTACAAGCATCAAACTTGGCACGATTGATCACCACATCGTAGTGAGTGTCATAAGGGTATTGGTGACGTCATAATCAAAAATGATTTTTTTAGAATTTGCATTACTTGACAGAGGAAAACCGCTTTCTGTTCAAATGAAAACCAGCTTCCGCTTACTGCATTTCAAAAACTGTTATTTGTTTGGGGTCTAAAATGACGTCACTATCAACGATTCATTAAACAATCTGATTTGTGTTCTTTCTCATAAAGTACTCATCGCAGAAACTCGATTAAACATTTTTTTACGAGATATTAATAAGATGCTTTCCATAAAAACAACTTTACTACAATTAATGTTTATTTGATTATGCTACGAGCAATTATTTGTTCATGCACTTCAAGCTATCTAAGCATTTTTTCTTCTCTATTTCGCTTCCACGCTTAAACTGGGTCTATGACGTCATAAAATGTCACGTACAATTAACACAAATCTTTGCTACCGAAGGTCATAATATAAACATGTTTTTAAAAATGCCAAATTAGTTTATTAAAAACTGATTTGCGACCTCATTTTTCAACTGATTTTTAAACTTCATTCAACAAATTAACGGTTATTTCAAGGCGATTTCGATAGTATATAATATGTAATATTAATAATAACTTTTTTACTGAAAAAAACTGAACTTTAAGACCTGTGATGTAACTTTTTATCTCCCAAAAGTGGTGAGCTCAGTAAAAACGGGTAACGGGTAAAATAAAAAACGTTATAATAAGCTACCCTGTACTAAAAATTACTGTTCTTAGAAAGCTTAGAAAATTTGCTTTCCAGCAATATGCGACTGCAATTATGTAAGGCTAAGGATTAGTTTATAATGGCTGATCAAAACTTGGTTGCCATACATGATGTTTCATTTTTAGTGGTACAATTATCCTACTTGACCTAACAAACTTGTAATTGTTAAACAGAGTTAGTTGTTTGGTATACACTACTTTTCCTCACAAACATGGTTTTTTTGCATTGTCTGTCGACGTTTTAAAATAAATCCATCAAAAACTGAAGTCTCCAAATGTGTATGAAATGTAGTCTACCGGTTAGAAACACACAAAATTCTACTGCCTGCACTTTAGAAAATTGCGATTTCTAGAAAAACTAAGTTCTTTGGTACATTTTGTCTATTCTTTCCCGATAGCATGAATCTGTGGCATTATCCATCAAATTATTCAAAAGACTCATCAAAAAATGAAGTCTATAAATTTTGATATGTAGCCTACTCCAAGCAAAACTCTTGATAATCACCCAAGAAAAAGACGATAGGATAAAAATGGTTCTTTCTTATCGATTGCAACAAAATGTAGGGGTCGAGTTACATATGATCTAAATGTTGAAGCAATTTCCGTTGCAATTGGGCAAGGCTGGCACACCAGCCAGCTGATTTGATGTTCTTAACCTCGACATTATTGATGGGGGCTCTTGCTACTTCTATAACTGAACTATGAGTGCTTCATTTTGGGTTAGTTTGCTTTTTGCATGGCGGCGTTTATGCTAGGGCCAGGAAACATGCATGCAGTCAGAGACGTTAGTTCATATTAATTTGCGTACAGTGACGAAAAAGTGGTAAGTAGTAATTCCAATAATAATAGCTCAAAACGCATTGTCAGGTCATAATGTTAAATGACATCACAATGCTTGCAACAATGTAGTGGAGACAGCAGCCGGCAGCAAAATTATCAACTATCATTTCGATAGTGAACATAAATGGTAAATCCCATTACTGATATTTGTAATTGCAAGGATAGGCCTATTGGTACAAAACACTAATCTTCATTTAAAAGGTCTGGATTAGGGGTAAACGTTAAATAAAATAAAATTCTAAATTTAAGAAAACAACAAAATTAAACAAAAAATAGCATCAATCTGTAAAAGTGGATTAAGAGGAAATGTTTTAGTTTGAAAAGAGCTTAATAGGTGTCTATTGCAATAGGTTGTATGACTCAAAGGAAAGGCAGGGTCCTTTTTCATGCTAAGACCGAATTAAAGCAAACAGCACAGACAAAAATCTTAATGTCACCAATACTAATACGAAAGCGAGCCCACCAAAACGTCGAACTTGCTACCACCAAACAGCTCATTTTTTATGAGTCAAAACGACCACCATTTGGGCTGTGCCATTAGTTTTGACTATGTTCCATCTTCTCCCCCCCCCCCCCTTACACTTTTAAAAATTACGAGTTTGTGTTATCATTCTTTTTGAATATTTCCAGTCTTCATTAATAAACCAACATGATTACCATTACATGTACAGGAACTACGGCTTGTATTTACTAAAACATTTCATTGTGGCTCTAACAAATATTTGTACGGTGGAGCTGGCGCAGCCGCATTAATTGATACGTTTTGAATCGGCACGGGTGACAATATGGCTTGCCGGGTTAAAATCGCACCATGCTTAAGAGAAACATGTTTTCTATTTTGCTTGATAATAGCTTTATAGAGCTACCGAAATCAAACTTAAAAATTTGGGAAAGAACTTATTTAATTTCTATAGGCATGCCTAAGCAAGGAAATACAACTACGAATCATAATGCGTAGCCAGCAGAGATTTAAGAAAGTTTGAGGCGAAATTGAAATTAACGTCACTGTGTTAAATCTCATCACATGGATGATATTATTGGTCTTTTGCTTTATAATGGCTTTCTAAAGCTACCGCGATCAAACCAAACATTTGAGGAAAAGCAAGGACTTTTTTCACTTCCCAGGGCACGTCAAGCAGGTAGAAAAGAACATGCTACATAATGCGTAACCAGCGAGGACTTGAGAATATGTAAAAGGAAATCAAAAGAAAACAACGTCACTGTGTCAAATCGCACCATACGAAAGACATTTTTGTTCTTTTTTTAGCATACCTTAATATCAGAAATGTAATCCCTACTTCCAATCTACGGGAAACGCAAGGCTACCTTGGATTTATGTCAGCAAGAAACAGAGCACATAGAACTAAGGAATCGCCAGGATCTTGAAATGAGATATTGTATTAGGAAAAGGAGCACAAAAAGTCGTAAACATCTTATATGCAGAAAACACATAAATGTTTTGTTACTCTTCATTCAAGAACCCGATAGGTAAAGCCGGCTCGGTCGGCTGAACCGACACTCTCAATCCCGACGTCACTGACCGGTCTCTGCGGGTGACTCCGTCATACACATTATAAAGCAAGGATTTTTTCTTATGCTGATAAGCTGCCTGTTATGGTATTTATGTCATTTATGACTATTCTCTACAATATTGTAATAAAGTCCCAAGTTTAAGAAAAAATCAACATAAAACCATAACCATAACAATTTGTAAATCTGAATATAGAGAGAACAATAGCCGCTTTTGTCCATATGCCAGAAACAAGACCAATAGCGCAGCCAAATTAGGAACTTAATACCACAAATACAAATAAGAAAGCGGCAGCCCCAATTGGCAAAATAGGCTTACTGTTAAACAATTTTTTTTCTTTAATTGTGAAAGCAACCACCATTTCGCCGCTACAATCAGTTTTGATTATGTAAAATCCCTGCTTTCTCATAAGTATTGACGATAATAATTTGCGGTAAGGTTCTTTGTGAGCATTGCCAGTCATGATTGATAGAATATGATGATCACAATTTTGTGTAGAAGAACTGTGAAAGTGCATGAAATTCATTAACTTTTGACTACCGCTCACACCAGAGCCGGATAGCTGAAGCCAGATTGGCCGGTTGAATCGAAATACTAAACCCGGACAATACTGATGGAGGGCCTCTGCCGGGCGACGCCGGCAAAGCCGGCTAGTTTCCTATAAATGGTAGCAATTCGCAAACTCGAGTGAAGTCACTTGTGGGCCCTGCTGTTGGAGAGGGCGAGTCCTTAAGGCGGCCTTCTGTTGCTTGCGGTGAACCGGCATTGCGCGCCTATATCGAACGCCAAGACAGAAATGAATTTATAAATCTTGCCTCACAGATAGGTTGTGACGGTAGCAACATAGACTTTGTATTTTGTGAAAACCAAATTCGGAGGCTTATGCACGAGAGCCCCTATGATGAACGTCGGCTCGAAGTTTTGAGATCCTCGTGCATTGGTCTGACCCGTGAAATGGTCAATTTGTTTTTTGCGCCTATGAGAAATGTGAGTACTGCTAGGCGCATTGAAAGAGCCTTGGACCGTTTACGCCAGAGATATGGCGTTTCTGGTGGGCTTACTTCGGAACCTAAAATTGCGAAAATCCGTACCGGACCTAGGGTGGCAATGAGCGTCGCTCCATTGAAAGCGTTCAATGAAGATCTAAACACCCTTTACGTTTAAGCACATACCCATGACGAGCTGGACAAGCTATTTGGGTAATTAATGTTGAACACTGCAAACCGCTTACCTGGGATACTTAAACGAAGGTACCTTGATTACCTTAAAAAAGAGGGTTTTAGTTTAAATTAACCTGGATTTGAATCTTTGCGTGAGTTTGTAGTTTATGAACTAAACATAATGACCTCCAATTATGCGCAGTCGTTTTTTTGAATCTGACGATAATGATAGAGCAACGGACATATGGCTCTTCGCGTCAGACAAGTTGCTGTAAACGGAGAACGTCTGGGCGCTCGCTCAGTAGAGACCGTTGGCGAAAGCTCGCGTAGCTGTAATAGAACTCAACATTCTACTAAACCTCCCCCGGTGTGTTTTGTATGCAACGACCCGTGTTCAAAACGTTTTTGACCGATTGTAAATAATCTAAAAGCAAAACTCTTGAGCAAAAGTGCAAAACTGTTATTGATGCAGCCAGATGTGTTAATTATCTTTCTTTGGGACATTTCTTTAGAGAATGTACTTCTTCGTCGAAATGTCGTTTATGCGGACCACATTTTGGCCCTAAGCACTCCACCGCTGTACATGACCTATATGTTAGTTCAGACTCCGTAAACCTTGGGGCCGCCAGCGCAGGGCATTGCCACACTTCGGTGACACCTGATGCTGGGAAAAAACAAACAGTTGTGAGAAAACTGGCTTTTAACGATTTGGTGATGCTTCGTACGAGTGCCGTGACGGTTACAAACCCTGTGACAAGCAAGTCTACTTTAGCATACGCACAGCATGATACTACTTCTCAGGCTACATTAATCTCAAAGAGTTTGAGGAACGAGCTTGGGCTTGCTACTAAAACGGATCATGCAATAACCATTCGCACCGTTGCCGAAGAAACTATGCGCAGTGGTGGTCTTACAAACTTTGAAATTAAATCACTTTCAAATAGAGAAACCTTTGCTATAAAAAGCGCTTTGGCTGTCCCGGACTTTTGTTCTGCCTCATACCGTAAACACCCAAAAACTTAGACATTTCAAAGGGGTTAAAATTCCTACCGTTCCTCAACGGCATAGGTTTGACATTTTGATAGGACAAACTAATAAAGAGTTGCTCACTGTTTTGGAGGAAAGACAGGGTGTAAATGCGAGTGAACCTAACTACGTTCTGACTCGACTGGGTTCTATAGCCAGCGGTGGTCGCGTTGGGGTGAGATCGGATTCGCACCAAGTCTTAAAAGCTAAAGTGAAAGTTGATTGCGACACAAACGAATGTGAACGACTTAGACAAGAAATTATTAAGCTAAAGGCAGCTTTACGACAAGTTGAATTGGAGAACGAGGAGACTCAACCCTCTAGGAGTAAGGAACTTGCTTGTTCTTTGGTGGAACTTGACGTCGGAGTAAAAGATGGTCGCTACGACATTCCGGTTCCTTTGAGACAGGATATTGTTAAAAAGATTTGCAATAACTTTTCAAGTCCCTTAGAGCGTACAATGTCTTTGCGTCGGAAAGCTCTAGGCGATTTTACTTTAAACCGAACCCTTACAGCAGGGATCGGCAAACTGCGGCCCGCGAACAAATTTATTGTGGCCCTCGAACGACCTCACTTCAAATGCATAAAAAGAAAAATTGCTAATAAACTAATTACGATACAAGTTTGCGTTCATGCCGGTTAATTTAGGGACGTCAAAACGACATCTACAAGTCTTGTAAAATCATAAATCACTCTATGTCGTCTCATTGGCATAAGTTAAAATGATTACTTATTATCTGCACACGAATTTATGTCGTAACAATCTCTGTGGTATAGCGTTTATTTTGTAGTAAGTAGTCTAAGCGAAAGCACATGTCTGCTATAGCTTAGGTCGTTTACTAGTCAAAAACACTGCGGTTAGTTGTATTTATCAGTTTTGTTTTAGGGTTAAGGTTTCAAATTTAGCATTAAAATGTCTGGGAAAAGTAGAAAAGTTTACAATGAGGGTCGAACATTCCAAAGTGCTTGGACGGAAAATTATTTCTTTGTTGGGTATTATTCAAAACATGTTTGCTTAATATGGCAAACCAGCATCGCAGTTATGAAGGAATTTAATGTGAAACGTCATTACGAAACGTGTTATAGCAAATACAAAGAATATGTTGGAGAAAGTAGAAAGTTAAAGATAAAGAATTTGAAAAGTGGATTTGAACAGCAAATTAATTTTTTTAAGAAAAAATAAGAAGAAAGCGAATCAGTCACAAAGGCAGCATTAGTTGTTAGTTCGCTGATCGCTAAACGAATAAAACCATTTACTGATGCTGAGTTTATTGAAGAATGCACATTAGCCATTGTTAACGAAGTTTGTCCTGAGAAGAAAGTCCTGTTTGACAGTATTCCGTTATCTGCAAGAACACTTACTCGCAAAGTGGAAATTATCTCTGAACATCTCAAATTGCAACTTAAAAACAAAGGTAATGATTTCGATTATTTTTCCCTCGCATTTGATGAAAGTACGGATGCAAGCGATACTGCGCAACTAGCAATTTTTATTCGAGGTATCACGGACAATTTTGACGTAATTGAGGAGTTTGCCGAATTGATTCCGATGAAAGGTACTACACGAGGAGAGGACATAGCTCAAGCAATATTAGAATGTACGGGTAGAATGCAGTTTATCTATCAAAATTTGTTTCTGCTACTACCGATAGCGCACCAGCTATGATTGGCTCTCACAAAGGTGCAATTGCTGTTTTACAAAATCATGTAGCTTCATTGGGATTTTCCAACTTCAGTGCATAATTTATCAGAAAGTTTTGGCATCAAAGGTGACACATTTGGATATGACAGGTGTAATGTCTACTGTTGTTAAAATTATCAACTTTATTTTGGCAGGAGGCCTTAACCACCGCCAATTCAAAAGTTTACTTGAAGAAATGAATGCTCAGTATCAAGATGTGGTGTATTTTTGCGAGGTTAGATGGCTTAGCCGCGGTGCTATGTTGCGACGGTTTTATGATTTGCGCAACGAAATAATGACATTCTTAAACAAAAAAATGCAAGTTTCGGCATCAATGAACTTGGTGATCCAGATTGGTTGACAGATTTAGCCTTTCTCACTGATTTCACGTTGCATATGAACAAGCTTAACTTGCAACTGCAAGGAAAAGAGCAATTTATTAAACGGATGTACGATTGTATTACTGCCTTTGTAAACAAGCTACGTCTTTGGGAAACTCAACTAACCAATTCCAACTTTGCTCATTTTCCCAATTTAGGCCTCTGTAAACCTGCCAACTCTGATAAGTACGTATCAGTAATCGTTTCCACTAAATCTCAATTCGAATCTCGATTTGGTGATATGAAAAAACAAAAAGAAAAATTCGATTTATTTGCCATGCCATTTTCAGTTGATGTCAATTCTGCGCCACATGAACTGCAAATGAAAATAATTGAACTTCAATCATCCGATATGTTGCAGGCCAAATTTGATTCAGTTCCAATTGCCAACTTTTATAAAGAATATGTCCCGAAATCCACCTATCCTCATCTGCATGACAATGCAAAACGTGTAATGTGTTTTAATATGTGTTTGATAACAAACGGACACACGTCGCATTATTGTGATATGTATTGCGTTTATAGGCGGAAAGTATTGCTGCCCGCACGCTACCGGATATATATATGAAGATTTGGCCCAGAAGTACAAAAGTTTGCTGACCCCTGCCTTACAGACACATTTCAAGAGTTGCTTGCTGGGGGCTGGTTGACGCATGTGAAGAAGATAAAGGTTGATGGGTCTATTTGGTATTTGCCTTTCTTTGTGACAAAGCAAGAAAAGTCTCGTGCGTTATATGATGGTGTAGCCACATTCAAGAGCATTTGTCTTAATCATGCTGTTTTACCCGGCACTAATCTTTTAAATAGGTTGGCTGAGGTTTGGGTAAATTTGCGTGTATGGCTGACTTAAGCAAATGTTTCTTTCAAATTTCTGTTCCAGAAGACCAACGGGATTTCTTTCGTTTGGTCTGGTTTAAGGATAACAACATAAAACTCGATGAAATTGAAGTTTTTCCGTTTTCTAGGCATGTCTGGGGGATAAACTTCAGTCCTTACATTGCTCTTCATGCTATACAGCGCTTGATTGATGGAAATCTTACCAAAGCAAGTCGATTGACTTTGAAAGCTATCGAAAACAATCGTTATATGGATGATTTATTCATTACTGCTGAATCCCTTGCTGACATTGAGGTTATTTCTCGAGAGTCAAAGTCACTGTTTGAAAGCAGAGGCTTTAGATTGCGTAAGTGGTCGGCAAATCAACTGGCTAAGCCGGTTTTGCTGAGTATTCCCAAATGTGATTTCGGCTCTAATATCTGAGAAATTGACCTTGGTTCAAACCCTATGCCAGGCTCTAAAGCATTGAGTTTGATATGGGACGTGGAAAAGAGTGTCTCAAGGTCCATTGCAACAAAAACTTGACTATGCCAGCTAGACTAAATCGTTTTCTTGCTGCTGCGTTTTCTTGCTGGCCACTTTGACCCACTGGGTTTTATCGCTCCTTTTCTCTAGGGAGGCAAGTTAATTCTTCACCGAGCTACCTATGCTGGTATTGGCTGGGATGACGAGCTTCCGAAGGACATGATGATCAATTGGAGAGCGTGGCTTTGTTTTTTACTGCCTATTTCGGAGATTTCGATTCCCAGCTACTGCTTTTGCGAGACCGAAACCGTGACCAGAGATGACGAAAGCGTTAGCTACCAGCTGCATGGGTTTAGTGATGCTTCGAATAATGTCTTGTTCTGCGTGGTCTATCTGAGGCGCTTCATAGGGCGACGATCGAATGTCGCCCTTGTGCATAGCAAGTCGAAACCGGTTTTGTTATCTCAAGCGAATTGGACGATCTCTCGAAAAGAATTGGAAGCGGCTAGGCTTTTTTCTAAACTGGTGTTCGCCGCGTCTAAATCGTTGCAGCATTTGTCTGGCAGCTTTCACTTGTGGACAGATTCATAAGTTTCACTTAAATGGATTGTAAACCCGGACCTTTATCTTCCGCAATTTGTAAAACGCTGTGTAGATAAAATACACCTTATGATTTCAGCTTGTGATTGGAATTATGTTCAAGGATCTTTGAATCCTGCTGATGTTGGTACACGCGAGGGCAGCTCAAAGAACTCTGAGTCCTTTGCTTTATGGCTTGAAGGACCTCCATTTTTTTACAGGGATCTTTGGAACCGAAGCCCGCAGCCCCACCGTGGTTGTTTGTAGTGCCAGCATTAATGTAGATCTTTTGTCTCTAAAACGCAATACATGCCTGGATCGGATAATTGAAAGCGCACCCGGTCTATCCACATTAAAAAGCGTGTGGCATATTTAATTGCCTTCAAACAGTATATTGTCGCTAAATCACAAAAGCGTAACCTTTGTAAACCGAAACTTGATGCAGACTACTTGGATAACGCCTTCATGGATGTTGTAAAATTTGTTTAGAGAACACATTTTGGGGCCGCAATTAAGCTTATTTAGGAGAAATCTTCAGATGCTTATGATTTGATATAAAAAAATCAGGTAGTAACTTGTCAGATTTAGAACACGTCCGTCGTGTCTCTGAATTAAAAACTCTGCGAAACCTGCGCCCCTGTGTGGATTGCGAAACCTTGGCTCCTGTGTGGATAATGACTTGATGTTGCGTGTTGAGGGTCGCCTTGAAAACGCCGATCTCCCAACAGACACTAAACATCCTCTAACACTCTCTAGTAGACACCCACTTACAAGGTTAATCATTCTCGATGAACACGCTAAAGCTGGACATGCAGGCTCATGTTATACGCTAATGCGTACGCGGCAGCGTTTTTGGAATGTGTAGGGAATTTCGAGCATTAGGCGTTACCTCACGGAATGTGTAAAATGTGCTATGCCAAAAGCAACACCTGTTCGACAGCTGATGGTCGATCTACAGGCTTGTCGAGTAACTTCCACAAATAAGCCTTTTAAGTATTGCGATGTAGAACATCTTGGACCGTATTTTTATCGCCAAAATCGTAGTAATTGTTGGGGTTGGGGTTTACTGATGGTAAATGTTGGAGTTTACTGTTCACGTGCTTATGTACTCGTTGCATACACGTGGAAATTGTCACTAGTCTTGACTTGAATAAATTTTTGCTCGCATTTTCTAGGTTTACAAATCTTCGGGGAGCAGTTGACACCCTTTATTCGGATAATGGCTCGACGTTTCGGGTTGCTGCTGATCGGCTTGGTTCGACAGAATTCTGTAATCCTCTTAGAAATCGTAACATCAATTGGGTTAAAATCCCTCTATACTCTCCTAGTCAAGGAAGAAGTAAGTGGAGTATGGTAAAGTTATTTAAAGACGCCTGTAATCTCGTTTTATATCAATCTTGACGGAAGCCTTCGCTTATTGAAATACAGACTTTCACTTCAGACGCGTTGCGCATAGTAAACGATTGCCCGCTTACTTTGCTTAGCGATGAACTTAATGACTTGGCTGTAATCACTTCTTCGTCTTTTCTTAGGCAAGGTCTTTCCCCCAATACGCCTCTAAGTGCGTTTCATGATCGGGAGACCTGCGTCGTGACTTCCTTTACAATACAACTTTGGCTCATAAATTTTGGCTGTGTTGGATGCAAGGTCACCTCCCTACTTTACAAGGTAGAAACAAGTGGAGGGTAACTCGGAATAATATCTGCATTGGCCAATTGGTTTTGGTTGGAGATGCTGAGGACATCTTAAGGCGCGGAGCTTATCGCTTTGGCCGTGTACACCGGGTGCACCCTCAGTGGCGCAACGGGAAAGAGTTAGTCCGCAGAGCAACTGCTGCTGTGTTGAAAAATTGCAAAGATGGCACAAATAAAATTGAATACATCCTTCGTGATATATCAAAAATTGCTCCTGTATAATATTTTATTGCGTTTTATCTTCTGTTTTTATATTCGTATTTCCCCGAGCATTATTGACCTTTTTATGCTTCAAAATCTGTAATTTTACATCAGAAAATTCGGACTTGACCTTTAGTATACGTGTTTAGTCACCTTTTCCTTTATTTATTGCACCGTATATATGAATGTAAATGATGATGGTGGTCTACCATCAAAAAAGAACTTCGTATACCTGACCACTGCATTACTGTTCCTTGAATATGTTTATCTTATTACCGTAGCGCCTTGGTGCTCTATATGTATTATGTTTTGTTTGAAACTTCATTCTGCGTTCTTGTTTCAAAGTGGGCGCAATGTTATCGCATCTACGCCCATTTTTTAACTCATTGGGAATTGAACTACCGCTAACAAAGTCTTATTGCACGTTTTGTTCACCACGTTATCTACCTTTTACACTTGACCAAAACACAAACAACGCGTGGCTTCAGGGTTTAGTAATTATATATAAAGAAAAAGAAGAGACGTTTTAATTCTATTTTAAAATTTGATTTGCTGGTTCAATCGTTTTCAGTTGGAGGATAAAAGTTTAGTCAATTTTCTCGCGCTAGTCTATTCAAAGTTTTTATCGTTATTGCTGTCAATATACTCATTAAATTTTACTGTTTGATTTTTTATCGGTTGGATAGACTACAGTGCGAGGAAGGTCCTGGCCGTCCGCCTGTGCCACCTACATCCGATGATTCATTCCCGTCGAGAGGTAAATTCTTACCAGATTGATAATAGGTTTATAGAGCTACCGGGGTCAAACCTATACATTTTGGGAAAAGCAAGGTCTTATTTAGCTTCTATGAGCATACCTAAGCAAGGAAAAACTAATATGAATCATAATGCGTAGCCAGTAGAGACTTAAGAAAATTTGAGGGGAAAGCAAAAAAACACAACGTCACTATGTCAAATCGCACCACATGGAAGCTATTATTGGTATTTTGCTTTATAATAGCTTTATAGAGCTACCGGGATCAAACCAAACATTTGGGGAAAAGCAAGAACTCTTTTGACTCTCCAAGGGCACGTCAAGCAGGAAGACAAGAACATCCTACATAATGCATAGCCAGCGAGGACTTGAGAAAGTGTTGAAGGACAATCAAAAGAAAACAACGTCACTGCGTGAAGTCACACCACACGAAAGACATTTTTTCTGTTTTGTTTTAGAATAGCTTAATATCGGAAATCTAATCCCTATTTCAAAACTAAGGGAACGGCAAAACACCCTTAGGTTGGTGTAAGCAATGAACAAGGCACATAGACCTGAAGCATAGCCAGGATCCTTTAGCTGAGAAATTTTATTAGGAAAAGAAGCACAAAAAGTCGTTAAAATCTTACGAGCAGAAAGCACATAAACGTTTGGTAACTGTTCACACAAGAGCCTGATAGGTGAAGCCGGCTTGAACTGACATTCTCAATTTCAACGTTATGGATAGGAACCCTGCGGGGGACGCCGTCATATATACTATAAAGCAAGGAGTTTTTCTTTTGCTAATATGCTGCCTGAAAAGGTATTTATGTCTATGCTATATTGTATTATAATTAAATCCAAAATTTAAAAACAATCAGAATAAAACCATAACCCAAACAATTTGCAAAACTTAATTTACAGAAAGCATTTTTTTGAAAATAACTCGGCCTGTTGGGCTTCTATTAAAACATGGTAAATGATTTTGGGGAAGGCAAAGACACCTTTGTCGCTATGCCGGCAACAAGTCAAATCGCTCGGCCAAAGAACTTAACAACACAAATATAAATAGGAAAGGGGCACCATTACATCGCAAAAAGGCTTACCACTAAATAATTTATTTTTGTAATTGTGAAAGCAACCAGAATTTGGCCACTGCCATCATTTTTTAATGTGTTTCACTTCCTTCTCCTTCACAAGTATGAACGATAATTTGGGGCTAGATTCTTTGTTTGTTAGCATTACCAATCATAAATAAGAGAATATGATGATAACAATTTTATGTACAAGAATTGTGAAAGTTCATAAAATTCATTAACTTGTCGCTGCTGCATGGGTGAAGCCGGCTCAGCCGATTAGTACGCAGTATAAGATCAAGGTAAAAATCTCACAAAATATGGTGTCAATAAAAATTGTTTCTCAGCCAAATCCAAACTATTCGTAGGTAGGCCTTGTCTGTAGTTTAAGTTCCTGGTTTCTAATCTAAAAAGGACTCTTTGTCACTGTAAAGTTGTCCGTCCAAAGGATAAATGAAAATGATCGCGGTCGGCAACGATTATAATCGAGATTTCTGAGCCAAAAAAGATTTTCTGAAACCTAGGTCACACTTCTGTGTATCCTCTACACGTAAGTTTATTTTCTTCAACACCCATTTGAACATTTTTAAATCCTTTAAGAATCCGTGTTACACATATGTTACATTTTCTTGACTGTTATGTTATTATGACCTGAAAATTACTTTTCTGAAATTTATTTTACTGTATTTCCGTTGTTACAAAACAATGACAAAATTGTCCGAATCTTATGAATCAGAATCTTATAATCTTTCAAGGAATAAACCTCTCTATTAGTTTTACTCCTCTTTCACAATGTCATTCACAACCTATGATAATCTTTTAGCAACTAAGCAATTTGGTTATATGCTATTATGACGTTGCGTTTTTGAAATATTGCCAATGGCATAAAAGTTGAAAACGACATTGAAGAAAGAAGAATAAAAGTAATAAAGAATTTAACCCTAGATTTGACAAAAAAAGTTTTACCGGCGTTGATGTCAAAATTGACACTGCTATTTAGCAAACTGCAGACAGTGACACTGTTTCGACCAATCAGGTCTCTTCAGTGCAGGTGTTGACCGACAAGAAGCTAGAGGCTTTTAATAAAGCATAGCTTAGACCGCCACACTTGCGGGATCTATACTAGATCCACTTGGTGGAAGGTCTGTCAGTACTCTGCTCGTAAATGCTCTTCGAAGCCGTATTACTCGCGAAGCCGTATCAGCCGTATACTCTGCGAAGCCGTATTACTGACAGACCTTCCACCAAGTGGATCTAGTATAGATCCCACAAGTGTGGCGGTCTAAGCTATGCTTTATTAAAAGCCTCCAGCTTCTTGTCGGTCACCAACTGCACTGAAGAGACCTGATAGGTCGAAACAGTGTCACTGTTTGCAGTTTGCTAAGTGCATCGCTAGCCTCTTGCATTACTATGACACTGCTATCTTTCGGCTTACTTCTTTACCAAGAAAATTTAAAGAAACATTAAAGATTTTTTGCAAATGTGCCGTGCATGAGAAAAAAACACAAACACGATATAGGATCAAAATACTTAGTTTTTACTCCATTTGATGCATGTAATTATTATTTGTCGACTTTCATTAAGTGCGCATTCGCCACAAACTGCTTTGTCGCAGATGTGGCATAACGAATCGGTTATGCAGTTGCATGCTGTTTGAGAATATTTTCTGTGTTTGCTTGGAGTTGCGGCAACATGATATGTGGCGGTACTTTTGCAAGCTTCGGCAATCATGTTTCTTTCTTTCAAATAGTTGTAATACAACTCTTCAACAAGTAACAGAATGAAGATTTTTGGCTGGTGTACATGCCTGTTGCTAAGTTGTTTAGAATAATGCATTCAAAGCTGCAATGTCCAGCATGTTGCTCTACACAGAAACACGCCACGTTCTTATTGCGGAGTGTACTGCATACTTCCGTATCATACGGTGAACGACGTCCACACCAACTTTGTTATTATAAAACTAGCCAGCCCTGGCGGCGTCGCTCGCAGGAACCCCCAGCAGTAATCTCGAGGTTAGGGATATCGGTTCAGCCGGCCCAGCCGACCCTATCCAATGGATATTTGTGAAAACAATAGCCAAATATTTTTCTCAAATAAAACTATCGCTTTTTGAAACGGAATCGATAAAAAAAACATTGAGAACAATTGCGCATAGCATGGTCACTGCATGACTTTCAAGTTTTTCTAGTTTCCGGCAACGTCTTATTGGCCGTGTTTTCAGCATTGGCGTCCTTAAATTTAACGGATTTTATCCGGCATTTAGAGTCCCGTGATTGTAATATTACGATATTTTGTGCTTTATCTTTAAGTCCCGCGATGGTGATATGATGAATTTCTGCTCATTAACAAAGTCAGTTTATTCAAAAATTGATTTATGAACTATTTATCAGTTGGTTTTCAAATTTTTTTACTAAACTAATTTTGAAGTCATAAGAAAATGTATATACTGCTAAAGAAATATTTTGTTTTTATTGCGCAAATTAGAAAACAAAGCAAGTAGCCCGTATGTGCAGAACAAAAAACAGCCGCTTTTGTAGACCAGAATGATTTGCATTTCGAAAACTTATGACATTATTTCTCAACTTATTGTCAAAATTTTAAAAACAAATATTCTCCAGGTCTTATGAAATGATAAATGTATAAATTGCTTTTATTACGCAAATTAGAAAACAAACAGGTATTTGAAGACCACCAAACAAAGACGCACTCGCACTGTAGGACTTAACAGCAATAGTAGGCATAGAACCGACACAGCAAGTATAGTACATGCCAGTATTGGTACATAGTAAGCATAACACATGCCTTTGCTATTCCTACCTGATGCCTTAAATGCTCGTATTATGCCTACTGCACCTAATATTCCTGTATTATGTCTATATGATGCCCAATATGTCTGTACTGTGCCCTTCTGTGCATGTACTACCCCATTATGCCTGGCAATACTCAACAAGCATAGAACGTATAATACATGCATAGGAGGCAGAGTACAAGCATAGTAGGCATAGCACAGGCATATTACATGCCTGTACTATGTACAGGCATGTAATATGCTTACTAAGTATCCACTATTTCTACTATGCTGGTACTATACTTCTACTATTTCTACTCATACCTATATTATCCTTACCAGTGGATGTTGAAGGAATGCATAAGCTTTTGGTTTATTGTATGCGATGGTGATTTACAAAAGCCTGCAATTAAAGATTACTGGTCGACACAGCGCGTTGTGCGGTCAACTTTCCACCAGGAGATTATGTCGCGCAACAGGTTTTAAGATATCCTGAAATACTTGCATGTCGTTGACAACAGATTAGCTCGATATTCTTCTGTGGCGGAAGATCAACTGTGGAAGATCCAGCCATTTGTCCAACGCCTTCTTTCGAAATTCAAGACTTTGTTTAAACCTGGAAAAGAGCTAGTCTTGACGAGGGTACCTGCACGTTCAAGGGTTGGGTGTGCTTTCGTTGCTACAATTCCAGTAACCTCATTAGTGGGGAATAAAAGTGAGTGAGGTTTGCGACGCTGCACCGCTCTTGTTTCAAGGTTGCTTCAGGCAAAACGAGTTCCGAGTGTGATTTCGTATTTAAGCTCATGCATGGCTACCTTGGCAAGGGCCTTGAATTGTATATGGATCGATACTATACCTCGATTCCGCTGTTTCGCAATTTGTACAAAAAGCAGACTTTAGCAGTGGAAATTTGTCAGCTGAATACAAGGCTGTCGACCTTTTTGAAGCAGCATATTCCCCAAGGCTTAGGGGTGGCTTGTAGACAGGGTCGCAACCTTGCACTGAAACGGAGGGATAGACGCGATGTCGTAGCTCTTTCTACGAAGCACACGCCAGTGATGACGCTGTTTCTATGAGAGCTCGAGGAGGTAGTGCTCTGAGGGATAAGCCCACGGCTGTGTAGAATTGTAATCGGCAGTTGGTGGGCCTTAACAACAGTGATCAAATGATGGGGTATTACTCGTTTAATCGCAAGGCCGTAAAACAAAGGAAGAAACTGTATTTCCATATGATAAGTCTAACGCTTGTCAACGCCCATAGCTTTACAAGATAAAGAATGGACTTGACAGCCAATCGATGCATCCGAGAGCATTTCTAGTGGCGGCTATGGACCGGCTTGTTGGAAGAAGCCCTCGTATTCAAGTGCAAGATGCTTCTCCCTCAACCATGTCAGCCAGCAATAAGCACTTCTTGGAATTCACCGAGGCAACCTCCCAAACGGCGCCATGCTCAACTAGAATGCATAGTTAGCTCTAAGAAAAATAAGCTGGCTGCTGAACGAAAGGATCTTACGGATAAGAGATCCTTGACCACTTTCAGGTGCAAAATGTGTATGGTACCCCTGTCCGTTATAAATTGTTTTTTTGAAGGATATCACACAAGAAAGAGAATTACTGGCAGTAGTTCCAATAACCTACTGTTTTCAATCTTCTAAATTTATTTCCTATCGTTGGTTTGTTCCTATCCCTCCAGAACGTACCCCATCAACTGATGGACATCCATTGCTAATAATAAACCTGGGGCCAATCAAACATTATTGTCAGTGGTGAATGAAAATTCTTATTGTAACTTGTTCTTTTACAAACATATTGTTTTGGCCATAGATTTTTTACTGCAATGAGATGTTTGAGTGACCTTTGTGTAATGTCACTTATATATTTTTGTGTACCCGTTCAATTGTTATGGCTCGTTGGCCAAAAGTCTTGCTACTCCTTTGTCCAATCAATTCAACTTGTAAGATTAATGTGTTATCACCCTATTCATCGTTGTAATAACAAACGGTGATTCCATAACAAGTTTTATCAGACATGCTCGTAAGCATTTGTGGTGTGACTTCGCTGAAAGCATATGTCACTGCTTTTTTGCACTCATCAGTATTGGTGTAATATTGCTGTGCAGTCTTTTCTTTTATGGAGCCCATAACAACCAGTACGCTTCTTAATGCTTGAATGGTATCAGATTTTATGAAGCGTATTTGTATCAATGTCATTATGTGGAAGTTTTTGGTATGCGCTTCGAAGTGGACTATTTTTGTTAGAAAGCTGGGAGGTCGTATTTCAAAAGCAGTTCTGCTCCATGGCTTGTTGGTGGTGTGGAACGTTTTATTAATGTCGCTAGGTCAATGTCATAATCCGGAAGTTCTTTTCTGTACGGTTGCTGCACTTGTTGTGAAGTCAAAAATAAACTCGTCTCTGTTCGTCATTTCTTCGCCCAAAAACACAGCTTTGTCGAAAATGGACTTTCATTATTTCACCACGTGAAAAATCTGCCTGGCAATAAGTAGCTGTCCGGCTGCGACCGCTTGTAGCGTAAGAATTTTTGGTTGCCACTATTACAAAATAATCTTTGAAATGGTGCAAAAATCCTGCAAATAAACTGAATTCAGCTTATTTTACAAAATGCATTGTATTGAATTTACAGGGAGGAAACAAGACTTTTGGCTCATCTTGGTAAATCGGAAATGTGCACACTTTATTGCAATTTTATTTATATTTTTTTGTTTATCTGTTTCGTACCTATTATTATTAAGCGTGCTTAGAGAAGACAATGGACACTTCCATAAATGGTTTTTGGTTTTCAAATGTGATGTGTTGCAACGGTCCTGTTACCTCAACTGCTCATTCACACTGCCACTTGTTCTTGAACCGCAAGTGTTGGTAAAAAAAAACTACTACTTGTAGCGAATAGGCATTCGTATCAGCAGATTGGAGAAAATAGACCGACGCGATGGTGTAGTAATTAGAGCGTCCTCTTCGCAGTCGGTAGACCTGGGGTTCATTCCCCTTGTCGAGTCATACCAAAAGACTTTAAAAAATGGTATCCACAGCTTCCCTGCTTGGCGCTCGGCATTTAGGGGAGGTTGTGGAGAACAAGCCGGCAAGTTCGCATGTTGTGTCCTTGGGCAAGGCACTTAATGAGACGCCCCCGCCTTTATGTGGAAGACAGGGTTGGTGGCAGGAAGGGCATTCGACCGTAAAACAAATGCCATGTTATAAAAATGCAGATATCTGCTGTGGCGACCCCTAATCGGGAATAAGCCGAAAGAAAAAGAAAGATCAGCTGATTGGAGAAAAACAAGTAGTTAGATAACTAAGACACAGCAAATGACAAAAAACAGTTGATGGCTGAATGTTTTTTCACTGTATTCTTATCAAGTAATTTGTGTGTGTGTGTATGTATTTAAATATTTTGTCAATGCGGTTTTTATTTTGTCACTTGATGAATAAATGCTACAGTCAACTTCGGATATAAGGGATTTTGGCTTATAATAAATTTAATTTCAAAATACCAATCATAATTTTTAATTTCACTCGGTTATAAGGAATATTCGAATATAAGGGATTAGTTGAGCTGATCCCGGCGAATCCCTTATATCCGAAGTTGACTGTATTTGATTTGTTTGCATTAGCCGAGATGCTTGTGACAACAAAAGGCTAATTGACCAACAGCTAACGGCAACATCTTTGCAGCTTATTTAACTTTGTCAATAGTGGATCTTGACTTGCACCTTACCCAGTACACTTACCAGCTTACCCAGTACCCGGAAGAACTTTTTATATTCTTGGTGATCACGTTGCATCCTTCTGTGGGATGCGCAGCTTCACTATTGTAATGGGCGCATGGGACTTAAGGCCTGCAGTTTAAGCATCTCGCTCTGCATGTGATTTTGAACAACTCAAGTAAAATTTTTCCTGCTAATGTACAAGTTTTTAGGAATTGCTAAGGGTAGGCAATTCCAGTTCATAATTGATTACTTCCAAACAAAGAGTGGGGAGTAAAGATGCTTCTGTTTCATTTTTAGCGACAAAGTATTCTTATAAAGTATACAATGATCATGTATACTATACATACTTTAAACGTTTAAGAAATTTCCTTTCTAAAGATAAAAAATGTTACATATTTTATGCTAACAGTAATTTTATAATAACTGATCAAAACAGTAGATGCAATAGGCGAAAATTACTTTCTACATTTAGTTAAAAACATTTAAAATTCGAGTGTGAGGCCTCAGAAATTTGCAGAAAGTAGAGTATTCATTCTCGAAGCTTTTCGTCTGACACTTTTTAAGAGATTCCGTCAGAAATAGAATGAAAAGGTGAAGTAAGTGACTTATATAGAGACACAGTTGACGAAAAAGAAAAAAGGGAAAAAAGCTCTGTCATGATTGGTATAAGAAGCGACTGTGTCTCTATATAAGTTGAAAGTATGTGCTTGAAAGTATGTAAAAATTCTTGAGACCTAAAGATTTGGGGGCATGGATATCCTCAAGAATTCCAGGTGCCCTTTTTATGCATTGGTATACATAAAATAAGTGCTTTATCGTGTGCGAAGTTGTAGTTGTCTATTATTTTTTTCTATCAAACGGAAACAGTGCCCTGTAAAAAAACGTACTCTACGCTTAATTTGTGGACAAATTTAAGAACTATAAGATTTTGGACCAAACTTTTGATCCAAATAAGTTTGTTTATTTAATGTTAAAATGTCTTACGAGCGTTTCCATCCTAAAATATAAATTAATTTAAAATTTACTTATAGAAAGCAGGGTTGCACGTCTTCTAAACTCGTAAAAATGTTTGCAAACTAATATTGTGGCAGCCAATGGAGGTTCTTATTTTAGCAAAATTTATTTAAAATACCAATTTTTTTGATTAAAATGCCAGCACTCAAGTTTTTGTACGACATTCAATGCCAGTGGCGCTCACACCAATTTGATGGTATTGGTGTAGTATTGAATGTTGTTATTAATACGATTGAAACCTTTTCGAATTTTTTTTTTTTTTGGAAGATCAACACATAAGGTCGGCCTCAACAGAGCAGAATTCCCTGAGAAATCGACCTGAAAATACAAGTTACATCCTTCTGCGAGCCGCAAGAACTGCTAGCCCCACATTCCATACCGCTGACCTAACCTACATGCTACTATTCATTAAACAAACCTGGGTTCACCATAATAAGCTCCTGGCTAACATTATTGGGAGTAGGTTGCATTCATAACATATTTTGAAATTTAACAAAGCTATGCACAAAAAATTCATTAAAACACTTTTCAAAAGGGTTTGATGCTGATAGCAGGTGCTGATATAGATTGTTGGCGGTATCTTTTGTAGTTATCGTATTTGCGCTACTAATTAAGATGTTGTCCGAGGCATTAGGAGACTGGCCCGACACTGAAAGCAAAGTTTGGAGGCTGTTGTTGTTCGCTTTTTTGTGACTTTTCATTCATTTGGAGAAAAACTTTTAAAAATCGATAGTTCTGCCCTTGAATCAGAGGTGAAACCGGTCGGGATTTTCGCAACGGAATTGGCAAAACTTATAAAAGTTTCCTCTGTCCGTCGGTTGACCTTTAGTTTACGACAATTTATGGCAACAGCATACATTTCTTAACTGTACCATAATAGAATACTTCGCTGCATCTTAAAAAGTACGGAGTACCACTAAACCTGAGGTTGCTGTACCTATTAACTTCATCAACGCAATAGCATTAAAACAAAATACTAGTTTCATTAAGTTACAAAACTGTTATGAACGAAATTAGTTTTATCCAGCATACAAAGAAAAAGAAATTAATGTATATGCCATGATAATTGATAAAACAAGGTGATCCTAAAGTAATACAAGAGGCCAGCGATGCATTTTGAGCAAACTGCAGACAGTGACACTGTTTTGACCTCTCAGGTCTCTTCAGTGCAGTTGGTGACCGACAAGTAGCTAGAAGCTTTAAATAAAGCATAGCTTAGACCATCACATTTGTGGGACCTATACTGGGTCCACTATATTGAATGATCTAATCTAAGCTATGCTTTATTTGAAGCTTCTAGCTACTGGTCGGTCACCAACTGCACTGAAGAAACCTGATAGATTAAAACAATGTCACTGTCTATAATTTGCTCAAGGTGATCTTAATCAACCATAACCGAAAAAGTTTTTATATTTTTAAAGATTTGGCAAAGAAAAAGAGCATTGTATAGAGCAGGGGTGTCAAACTAGTGGCCCGCGACGTAATAGTTTGAGGCCCGCGTAAGGATTTTGTGGCACTGTGCGATTGCCTGGTCTTCGTATTCGGTCTTCGAAAAATTGTTCTCCAAAAGAAAAAAATTTTTTGAGTTGGAATGCTGCCATGAAGTAATGGTCGACAACTGCTATAAGTCGCAGGAAGCATTATAGGTTACGGCGAGAAAAGTAATGACGTTTTTTGTCCGAGATCAGCACCATTTCGGGCTACATCACATGATTTCTGAAAATCGTTGCCCGGAGAAGTGATGATCTTCAAATAATCCTGTGGCTGGTGTGCCGCGAAATTTGATCAACTGGTTTCCTGTGCCGGCGGACAAAAAGTTTGGGACCACTGACATACAGTTTTGGCTGCTCAAATTTTTTTTTGATAGAGCCTGGCACGTATAAAATCCAGGTATGTAAATGTGGCCCGTAGCACTGAATGAGTTTGACACCCCTGGCTTAGAGTATTAGATTTCAATAGGTAAGAGAAATTGCATATTTAAACAATGATGTTTTGCGCAAACAAAGCGCAAGTAAAAAAAGACATTGTATTTCACTATTGGAAGTTGCTCAACAATAAAAATATTGCTGAAAGCGCAACACACACCACGCAAGAAAAATCAAAAAAACAAAGTTAATGCACCAAGTAAGTTCCACAAGCACAAAAAAATTACTTAAACTTCTAAGATTCTGATGCTATGTAGAATTACAAGTAATCACTGTTAAACACTGAATTAGTTTATCGAAAAATTCAGCACTTCCTGATTGTGAGCAAACGCAGGCCTGAGGCGACAATTCTCACATGCTAGCATAGCACAGTAGCCAATATAATATTGCATGGCCCTGGTTCAAATCTACCGCGGAAAATCAAATTAATATCAGAAAATAAAAGAACTTTGAAACGGACACAAAACTGCCAAAGTTTTACTGCAAATGTGTCAAATAAATAAAAGTTTGATTGAATTTTGAACTCAGTGTTGATTCTTGCAGTTAAACGCCCTAGCTGTTAATGTTTCACTTATTCTGTGCCGCAACAAATTATTTGCTTCAGCACAGAATAAGTAAAACATCAAAAAACCTTTTAAATGTTTGACCGTTTAGCAGAACAAGAGAAACCTTTATCAAGTTTGGAAAAAGTTTCAACTTATTATGACGTAATGAATACATCGCAATTACAATTGTGATTATTATGTCTCAGTGGGCATAGTTATCACTAGGGCTCGCTAAAGTCAATAAAGTCAAAATTTTTTCAGGACCTTGTTGCAAGATCAAACGTGTGCTAACGTTTGTTTCAGGTGTTCAGGAGTCTGTTTTGGTAGATTTTATAGGTCAAAATTTTGCATAAAGTCAAAACTTGTCAAAATTGTCTTCATCAAATATTTCCTTACAAAAACGAACAAATTTATATTTTTTTGAATTTTTGAGCTGCTATTAAAATTTTATCAACTATCCAACTCTGATTTAGAAACAATAATAAACTGTACCAACTTGACAATTGACCCAACAAGCTACGCACTATTGCAAAAAGCCCAGCCAACCTCTGCTGCTGATGAGAGGTCGTTTTCTATGCTCAGTAAATTACTGAGAAAAGACAGAAATTTTGACGTTAAGAACATAAAAAAATATATGATGCTGTATTACAATAAAAAGTCTTGGTAATTATACTGTGTGGCTTTCGTTAAAAACATCATAGACAGATTGTTAATGTACAGTACAGTTGTGATAACAACGCATTTTTGTATTACACACTAATTGATACCGGTACACACAATGGCTCGTTATCCTAGGTTTTGACGTCATGCGTCGCTTTGTTGCATTAGCTTCAAGACTGAGTGATTGAGAAAATGTCTAAGTAGGCTACCTTCTTCTTTAAAAACTTATGTAAATTGCGGATTATAAAACATTTTTAATCAAAAAAGTGCAACAAGACATAAATAATAGGCGAAAGCGGTTAGGTCAAAATAAAGTCAAAATTTTGCTAAAATAAAGTCAAAAATATATGTTTCTAGGTCAAAAAAATGGCCCTAGTTATCACATAGGTTAAATCGTAATTTAATTACTATTTATTCATTCACTTTATCGTGCAGGAGCGCTCAATGACACAAGCTTCAGAGCTAAATAACTCACTAGCTATAAAAGATCACAGCTGCGTGAAATAAACATATTTTTTATTCGAAACAGCCGATTCGTTCAAAAGCTCGTCAGGCGTGCATAAGATCTGCAAAATTGAAATTGTGAAAAAATGTGAAAGAAAAATTTCTCAATTTAAATTTTGCCTTGTGTCGACACATCGCAGTCAATTCGGATTTTCTGTCTAATGCAATATTTTGGTTAGCCTGAAGGATGGCAAGCTTTTCTTAACGGCATAAATTGCAGCGTCCACCTCCACGTTTATGTGATGGTGCGTGCTTAGAAATTTCCCATTTTAAATTTGGTTCTTCTCCTGCAACCTTAGCGTCCCAAACAGCTTTTTACGATGCCATTGCATTCTATTTTGTTTCTCAAAAGATTGATAATCATTGTAAAACGGAGTTTTGAACTCGGTATCATAATATCCAATATAATAGCTTGATTTATTTTTGTTTGTTACTGACCTGTTTGATATCGCCCATTGACTGCAGTCTGCTTTATTTCTGTAGTTAACATAGCGGCACGTGTCTGTCTTCCGCGTCTCTGAATAATACTCTTGTGCTGTGCAACTTGGTTATAGTTCCCGTGTTTGGCATGCAGGCTCTCGCTTACTTTCACGTTGATTTTCTTTCAGAATTTATATAGATGGTGATGACGAGAATTTGTATTGTGTATAAGCTTTAGAAATTTTTTCGATATTGATTTTGACCATTTTGCTGAATGCATTTGTGAACCATATTATTTTTCCGCGTCAATTACTTGTAATTGGTGTCTTATTTTTTTCATACTAATTCTCACTTTTATATTCACCAGCGTGTAGTGCTTTGTGATACTCTGGTATGGCCTTGATGAACTCATCCAATAAAGAAGAAAGATTAATGTGTCGTTGATTAATCATTTGAGGAATTTGTATTGTTATGTTTGGTGAGTGGTTAGACTTTATCTATACTATAAAGCGCAATTCTGTGTGTGTCTGTTTTAACTTCTCTAAAACTGCTGGAGGTGCAAGCATCAAACTTGGCACGATTGATTACCACCCCCTGGTGAGTGTCATAAGGGTGTTTGTGGGGTCCGCTTTTTGCTCAAGCGAAAATCAGTTTCCGAATTAACACATTACACACACTTTGATTTTTTGGAGTCAAAAATGACGTCACAATCAACGCTTTATTGCACGATCTGTTTACAGTTCTTTCTCAAAAAGTACTGATCGCAGAAACGCGACTAAACGCTGCTTCAAGAGATATTAATAAAGTGCTTTCAATAAATCAACTTTACAACAATTAACCCTTTAACACGTGGACTGCCATGTCAACAATAATTGTTGACGGCACATTTTCATGGAGGGCCATCTCAACAATTATTGTTGACACTTTTTTTCCTTTAGATTTGCTTATATTTTTATACCTTTAAGTTTGAAATAAAAGACTGAAACTAGGGGGAAATGGATTTATTGGCATCATACTTCAATTTTTTATTGTTAACAAAAATTGAAAAATCGTGGCTCCCGGGGTCGTTTTCGGAAAACCCAACGTGGCAGTCAACGTGTTAAGAATCATAAGATTCTAATTCATAAAATTTGAGACAATACCGTAAATGTTTAGTAGCAACAAAATTGCCATGAATTTCAGAAAAAATGGTTATTACGTCATAATGATATAACAATTAACAATCATGTAACATATGTGTTACATTATCCCTCAAAGAGTTAAAGCTTATTTGACTACGCTATGGGGGGCAATTCTTTATTTGAGCCCTCTAAGCATTTTTATTCTCTTTTTCGCCTGCACGTTCAAAACTGGTCCTATGATGTCATCATATGTCTTGTACGATTAACACAAATGTTTCGCTAACGCAGTCGTAATATGAACATGTTATCAAAAATTGCACCCTTTTTGCAAAATCAGTTTACCATAAAACTGATTTGTGACCTCATTTTTCACTTGATTTTCAAACTTTCTTCAACAAATTAAAGGTTATTTCAAGGCAATTCCGATAGTGTATAATATGTACAATTAATATTAGTTTTTATACTGAAAAAACTGAATTTTAAAACCTATAGTGTAACTTTTTACCCCTCGCAAAAAGACGTAAGCTCAGTAAAAAGAGGTAACTTTGATACAAAAACGTTATGGTAAAGTACTAACAATTACTGTCCTTAGAAAGCTTAGGAAATTTTCTTTCCAGCACTACGTGACTCCAATTACTTGAGGCTAAAGATTAATTTGCAATGGCTGATCAAAAATTGATTGCCATTCATGATGTTTCATTTTTATTTGAACAATTATTCTACTTGACCTAACGAATTTGCAATTGCTAGACAAAGTTTCTTCCTTGCTATATTTTGACTTTTTTCCTCCCAAGCATGGTTATTTTGCATTTTCTGTCGACGTTTCCAAAAAGATCCAATGAAAACTGAAGTCTCTAAATGTTTGTGATATGTAGTCTACCGGTTAGAAACACCTAAATTTTGGTGCCTGCACTTCAAAAAATTGCAATTTCTAGAAAAACTAAGTTCTTTGGTACATTTTGTCTATTCTTTTTCGATAGCATATATCTTTGGCATTATCCATCAAATTATTCAAAAACATTCATCGAAAAATGAAGTCTACAAATTTTAATATGTAGCCTACAGACGCCCATTGCGATAGATTACATGACTTAAGAAAAGGCATGGCTCTTTTTCATGCTATGGCCGAACTAAAGCAAACAGCGGCAGCAAAAATCTTAACGTCACAAATGTAAATACGTAAGGGAGCCCACGAAATCTTCAAACGGGCCAAACACTACATACATCATTTCTTTCATTGTCAAAGCGACCACCATTTGGGCGCCACCATCAATAATGACTGTGTTTCACTCTCCCTTAAACTTTTCAAAAGTACGAATGACAGTTTGTGACATCATTCTTTCTTTTTTAGTATACGAGTCTTGGTTAATAGACCAAGATGATCACCATTACATGTACAGTAAATACGGCTTATTTTTGGTTGTATTTACAAGTAAGATTGAAAAACGAATAATTCATAATAAAGCCATTTTTCTCCAGAAAACAAACAAAAATCTTCACCGAAAAAGACTCCTAACATTAACGCGGTGGAAGCGTTACAGTAGTATAAGTATTCCTTACGCATGGCAAAGTTTTTGTTGCTGTTTAGCTTCCTATGAGTTGGCAGTGCTCCTCAACTTTTATTGCAATGGTATTACCTTATATCAGTTTTCAAAATATCTGTACACCCTAATATTATGCCCTGAATTTCCGAGACATTTTCCTGAGATTGTTCTGTTTGTCGTTAAATAAAAGGAAAAGGCTATTTTTTGGAAACCACTATTTTTCAACTCTCATTTACTCTCCAATTTCAGAGTATACATATTTTTTTTACGATTTTGCTATTTTCCACTGAAAATCTTCCCTTTAAAAGCACCGTTGTTTTCAGATTATTCTCCAAAACAACTGGTACACCCCATCATGTTTGTGCACCCTTGAAAAATTCCGGTACACGCTAGGGTGTACCGGTCAAACCGGTACCATATACTTGATTGACAAGCGCAGCCACAGGAGAGATATTTTTATGTTTCTAAGAGAGAGATATTTCCATCAACTACTACAAGTCTATTTGAAGGCAAAGCTTTATTTGTAGGAGCTGTGTAAGAACTCTGATGCACGATAATCAATACCATTAAATCAATTTTTAACTAATTGGCAAAGCAGCATACGGGCGTAAAGGGCATTAACAATTTATTAAAATGAATATGCCAGGAAACAATAATGAGTATACCACCCAACCAATTTAGACGAGACCATCCCTGGACGCGTTTCGTCCTTTTGGATTCATCAGCAGGGCCCGTCCCGTCACAAGTAAAACTAAACCACTCATTAACGTTATCCTTAAAAAATCCAACTATGCACATGCAAAAGCACTGAGACTTCAACCGACGACGTATTGCTTTGCTTAGCAGGGCGGGTTGACAAATTGGTTGCATATCCACTGGGAGATCAGTTTACACACTGATCTGAAAAAGCAGATTAAACGCTGCCTGGCATATTCATTTTAATAAATTGTTAATGCCCCTTACGCCCGTATGCTGCTTTGTCAATTAGTTGTAAGGTTTACAATTTCCTTAATACAATTTCCTTCTTCGCTTATAATTTTCAAATCTATAAATCAATTTTTAGATATACATGCACGTAATACTGAGGTGTGGTTATTTTCACCTTTCGGTCGAAAGCAAATTTACTATGGCATTTGGATAGCCCAAGCAAATAACAAAATATTCGCGATTTCCTAATGCACTCTTACTCCTAGCTCACCACACTCTCTCACACAACTTTTCACCTTTTATTAGCAGCTACCCTGGACTTACTCCGTGAAATGGATCATTTGGCTGGTGCAGCTGCTGACAATCTTTTTAATGGATTATGCTACCGTGTAGCCCAAACCGAAATTGATTTTGGAAGATAAATATACAGTAATTTTAGCAGTTTAACTAAATAGCAATTCTACCGTACCAACAAAGCTACTCAACAGAACATCATAAGAAATAGCTTTTGGGTGTAATCTAACCATAGTTCAAGTTAATGGCAGTACCACAAGGCAATATCTGGTACACTTTTTGTGGGTACCCAGGAATGTCTTTATTAAAGAGAGCCCTTATTGTAATTGCCTGCTTCAATTTTTTCAAAACGTAAAATGGCCTCTAAACCAAAACGTTTTTATCTCGCATTAAATCTTTTTTTACCACGGAATTCGCCCGATGACTCAAGCCCCATCCACAACCCACGCTCATTGGACTACGTGCCTGCAGCTTGCGTTTTTGGCTGCATGGACTTAGTTTGCTCAGAAATTTGGTAGGGCTGACTTACGCCAAAAGCATATTACCGGCAGTTACGTAATACAAATACAATTGACTAAGTAAAATGAATACAAAATGTCTAAAAGTTGAGGAGGACATGTCCTTCTGCTCCCTCTAAATATAGGCTCCTAACTGGCTAGTTCAAACAAGCTCGTCACTTTCCCCAATCTGATCATAATAGAGTCGGTGGGATGGCCCAGCATAACCTTTTCATGCCACAAAAATCCTACAACTATTGTGTCTCAATACAAAAAAGAGGAAACAATAACAAGTTGAATCAACGCTCATTATTCGCTCGCCTAGGCTGCTTTTCATCAAACCAAATATTCGGTTACATTGTATTGAAACACCTAAATCAATCAGTACCAACAGAAAAGTCATTACAGTGATTTGGAAATTAAATATGAACGCAAGTCAAAAGTATTTTTACAAATTTGAAAAGTCAGGAAAAGAAAGTTCAAGATCTCGCAAATAAAGTCCTACAGCTAACGAGAGAAGCATGGTTAAGAAGCTTGCTAATATTCTTTAGCTCATAATTATTTTATGGATTTACTTTCACTGATTGTAGCAGCACATTACAAAGCTTTTGAGGCAAATTCTTGTCTTAAACACTTCAAAGTTGATTATATGAAAAGATCTTCGTAAATATTATATGAACAAAGATTGGATGTACATTGAGGACAAGTGCGGGTTTATTCTAGGTTGGTTTTACTTTGAGCAAAAATTAAAAAATCAAGTGTGGAGCCGAGGTTGGTTTCAGTGTAGAGCAGGGTATAAGTACCAACACATATAGCACCGTAAAAATTACTCAGTACGATAATACATCATAAAGCCAGCGTTGTAGCTTACATTAGTCTGATTGTACATCAATTAACTTTTGCATTACCAACGTTTTTGATCAGCAATGTATCTCACATTTGCATTGTGATTTTGTCACAAGACAAAAGAAAACATTTGATTGCTCAAATCACTAAGTATAAATTAAGGTGAAGTTTTTTTTGACGACTGTGTTTAGTTAGTTGATGTCAAATTAGAACACAAAAGTTTACTGGCTTTAATTTTACACTCAGAAATAAACTACAAGTTATGCATTCGCACCAAATATAATAAAAGAATAAAATCATTCGGAAAACGTAAAAAATGAAATGTAATAATTTACAATATAAAAATTTACCGCGTTTTACTGATTATAGGATGGACTAAAAACTTATCAATCAATCAGGACTTCTTAATGTTGAGGGCGCTCGGTTTAACAAGGGGTAGCCACAAAATCTTCGGAGGTGGCGGGGGAGCCTTCTGCTCTCTGATTGAAGACTATCACTGATGTTGGACTTCTTCATTTCTTAGCGTCCAATGTCAACATGCTTTACTTGCAATAAATCGCCTCAAGAATCGTTGCACTTATATTGCTATCAGCGCTAATATGACGTTTCATGCAAGTTTTGAACCATCAGGTAGCTACTTCTACATCAATGTTGCCTAAAATGCTTCCTTAATATACAAAAAACAGCAATCTTTTCTAACTATGACGCCACCATGACGTAAAAAATACACGCACCTCTAAATCAATTAAACACATACTACACATAAACGATTGCCGCCTAAAAAAAGAATTAATTTCAAGTGGGTTGTGCCGAGAAAGAAAAATATCTGATTGATATTTAAGCTTTTTTAATGAAAAAAAGTCGTGTGTTTTTTAAGTACGGTTTTTAATACTTCAGAGCATAAAAACATGTTCTTTTAAAACTTTTGATTAGACATAACAGGTCCAATTGCGCTTGAACAAGATTTGAAATTGGTGTGTTTACCAAAACGTGTGTTTGAACAGAAAGTGATAGTCTCTGCTCTAATGTAATTACTTTTTAGCCTCAGCTATTTAACCCTCAGCTATTTCTAATGGCTTAAATCTATGCTCAAGTTTTTATGGTTCCGGCCACATTTCACCAATGTAAACCTTAGAAGGGGCGGAAAAAGATTATTTCAATTGGCCTACGTTGGGGTACCACATCTGAAAAGGCAAAGTCAGCGTTTTGAATTCGAATTTTCAAAACCATAGGAGTCGCGGGCCGCAAAAACTACTTGTGCAGGCCGCACTTCGGGCATCTCTGGTTTAAATACTTCTAAATGTAGCGATTGTACACAGCTTTATAACAATATGTAAATGGGAATGATTTTAAACTTGACAAAATGATGAAAACAATCAAGTCAAATGTATAAAGAATTAATTTTAAAAATCAGAAGCAAATTTTTTATCAACTTGATATTTGATATAGTACCTGGAAATATACAAAAACAAAGTTGTTGCAGTAGAATATAAGCAAGCACAATCAAACATGATAGCACCGAAACAACTACACGGATAAAACTAGTATATTAAAGATAAATAAATTCATGGTAGTTTTATGGAAAAACTACTTAAAAGATATTATACTAGAGCTTTCAATTCTTCTTGAGTAGATACTGTGACGAAAATCTCCAAACTGTCATCACCAGAACGAAAATGAGAGAAACTTTCAGTTTTGAAACCATTTTAAAAACGTCAAAACATCTCTAAAAACCTGAGAGAGAGCAATGCGCAGGTTGAAATTTCTACATTCTGGTGACAATAGGTAGCTTGCACACAAGTATTTCTAGAACAGCTTCCATTTTCTTTGGCGAAAACAAATTTGAAGCGTTTTGTAATTTATCAATTGGGTAAAGTGGAATTCTTGGAAACTAAACCAAACAGTATTTAACTTTTCTAAACTTGAATGATTTAAAAAATGCAACTCTATCAAGATTTTGTTCTATGTGCAGTAATAACTAAATACTTTATCAACAACACATTTATCAAGTACTTGTGAAAAGTTGATTTTGGAAAGCGAAAGATTTAAAAAATATCACAATTAAGTAAGATTTTCTAAATACGAAATAATTGTTGAAAACGCGTAAAGAAATAATTTCCTACATTCCCAAATTGGCACTCAACGCAAAATGTATCACACACCAGAGTACAGGATGTCATATCGTCCTAGACCAAGGGTCGGCAACCTTTCATGACCGAAGAGTCATTTGAGCCCGATTTCCACAGCAAAGAGAACGAGAACCGCTATAGATCGTCTTAACATAAGTGTTCTCCCCTCCAAAAAGGTCTTCAATCAGTGGCAAAGAACCGACCAGGCTCGCTTCATCTAATAAATGTTCTCCGAAAACAAAAAAGGTCCTCATCTTTAATTAGTGGCAAAGTAGCAAGTTTCAACACACGCTCGCCTGGTTTGAACAAAGGCAAGGGAGCCGCAGTGAAAAGGCACTGGAGCCGCAGGTTGCCGACAACTGTCCTACACTTAAACGATAAACCGCACAAGAAATGCCATACGGCCAAAACTATTGACGGCCTAACACTAAATCAGATTCATGAACAATTGGAAGCTTGACGTCGCACTGCAACGTACACGTTAAATTCAATAACGTGCCGGCAAAAACTCGCCATTTCTGCACAGTAATAACGACAGTGGTTGCCGAGTGCTTGTGCGCGTGGCAAAGGAACAAATTACAGCGCAAATCAGCCTCTCAGCCATTGTGCTTTAAACTTTACGGCATAGCTTTTGCTTAAAGTAGTTGTGACGTCACACACAACACTATGTTTTCCCACAAAACATTTTTGTGAAATCAAACTAACTTAAAACGAAAGCTATCAAGATGCAAAAATATAAACGGTTATTGAATAGGAATGCGTACGAATTTAAAATTACAACAGTTACAACTGAGTCATCTGTATAACTCCTGTAGGAGACTGTGGGGAAGAAGGAGGTTCTGGAGAAGATCTTTTAAGAAAATCCTCAGGAGGGGGAGGAAACTCTTCGGAGGATTCCAGTCCATTGCTTTCTGCATGAGGTTTAGGAGCAGGATTTGACCTGCTAATGACGGGCTTGTTAGGGGGGATGGGGGGGTGAGCCGAACTAGCTGTTTTTCGTACCATAGGAACCGGTCGGATGGAGGTTTCTTCCACGGGGGCGTCATCACTAGGAGGATTGGGTGGGGGGATCACTGGTTTCTTTGAAATTGACCTTTTACTAACAAGAGGATGTTTTGCTTCATTAGCGGTGGACGGAGGAGATGACTTGGAGCTTTCACTGTTATGAGTTCTGTGAATGTTAACAGTACAGGTTATCATAAGGTATTCATCAGGCAATGGTATGACTAATGGGGGAGTAATAATAGTGATCAACTGGTGGTTTAGTAAGTGGTTGTGCGTCCGCTTCGCAAACGGTAGACTTGGGTTCAATTCACTAGTCGAGCCATTCGAAACATTGTAAAATAGATATTCTCTGATAGATATCCTACTTGACAGCCGTGAAGATCAATGCGGAAGATCAAGTATAAAACTGAATTTACTCAGTGATCAATGAAAACAACGCAATAGGTCTCAGTGGCCTTAATACGTAGCCACTGATGACGTCACAACAACACTGATATCACGTGCCAGGGTTGCCACTTCGCGCTATTTTCAAGAACCCTGTCTCAGAAAATAAAAGTGTGCTTTGTCCTAAGAAACGTGCTTGTTTTGTGTTAGAAGTCGTTTGGTCTTTCGAAAAAATAAATTCTGAACTCTGTGATTTACCAAAACGATATCTCATTTCGGTGTCGAAAAAGAACCGGGTGGGAAAATTATAATTAACAACTAGAACATCGTTTTTCTAAGCCAATAGCAGCACTGGCTTTGCTACAAGGAGTTAATGAACTCCTCCCCGTTATGTGGTTAATGAACTCCTATTCACTCTCTTTCCTTAATGTTTATGCTCCTCCTATTTGCTCTTCTTCAACGGAGAGCAGACCGACTCCTTTTCTCCCTTCATTCTTTCCTCCTCCAGAAATCTCATTACTCTGGGGGACTTCAACTGCCATCACCCTCTCTGGGAGTCAAAAGGTACTTCCGACCTAGTGGGGAGGAAGTATTCGATGGGTCATTTCCTCTAAACTCAATAACCCTGACATATCTACTCTTCCCCATCGCTCTTCTCCTGACAACTTCTTGGCTCCCTTCTCTTTCGATCTCTTTTGATCCTGGGAAGTGCTTCAGGACTTAGGTTCTGATCATCTACCAATTCTACTAACAATTCCTCTATCTTTGGTCTTTCGTTTCTACAATCATCCCCCTTCGTTCAATTTTCAGTAAGTTCGTAGGGATGACTTTGCCTTTTTCTTCGACTCTCACTGTCCTTGTGCAAAGCAATACTCATCTCTTTCTCATGCACCCTCCTCCTAGGGAGCTTCTCTGTGCTTGCGCTCCCTCTCCTTCTTAGGACCCGCCTTTCTTTACTGTGGAGTCCACTCCTTTTTCCCCATGCTCCGGCTCTCATACCCCTCTTACTTACCAAGGTGCGGCTCTGTTGTTGTTTACCCGACCCCTTCCGAGGGATGGGGGCATGGCGGAAGACCATGGAGCCCCAGAAACTGGGCAACTCCCCAGGGCCTGGACCAGAAGCCGTAAAGAGACAGAGAGTCGCGAAAGAGCAAAAAGTCAGTAGCTGGACAGTGCAGAATGAGATAAAAGGTGTCCTGGGATGGGTGTCCACAGGCACTGCAGGAAGGATTCTCAATTCTTCCAATCCTAGAGAGATAAGAACTTAACAGTAGGCTGTATCCGTTGCAGCGTAGACGAGAAAGAACACAGCGAGCATGACGAGGGGGCACAAGTTCCTCAGTGGAAATCGAGGGAACCTGCATGTCGAAAAATTTCGACGAGAAAGTACGCCTCTAGTCCGAGAAAAGACAAGAGTGGATACGAGAGATAAAAGGAGAGACTAAAAGGGATTGTGGAGGGCGCAAGTAGCGCTATCAGCCGCATCGTTTCCTGGGAGAAACGAGTGTCCGGGGACCCACTGTAGCCTGATAGAACAAGAGAGAGAAGACAGTTCCTGCCAGATCTACCAGAAAGATTCAGGTAAAAGGAAAAGATGGAGGAGAGGATAAGAGCGGCGAGGACAGAACGAGAGTCAGATAGTAGGAGAAAAGAAGAGAAGTGACAGATTTCTTGGTGCTGCCAAGACCAGCAAAGAGCGTGCAGCATGGCGCAGGCTTTAGCGGAAAAACTTGAACAAACTGGGCCTGCTGAAAAGGAAACAGTGGCCTCAGTGCCACAGACGAAGCACTTGGCAAGTACGCCAGAACCACCTTTGCCAAGAGAAGAAGAAACAGAGCCGTCAGTCCAGAGTACCACATCATGAAGAGAGAGTCAAGGTGGGCGAGAGAGAGGGAGCATGAATAGGAAAGAGCGAACTCCACAGTGAAGGAAGGCAGATTCCAAGGAGGAAAAGGAGGGCAAGCAAGAAGAGCCTCCCTAGGAGATGTAGGAGGTATGAGTGGGTGAGTGGACGCAAAAGCTTTCCAGGACGATCTGCAGAATCTTGGTTTCACTCCAAGTCTGGCCAAACCTGATATAGGAAAGGAGGTTGAGAGACGAAGAGCCCGCTCATAACACGAAAGAGTGAAATGAGTCAGGGCGACTCGTAGGGGAGGTAGAGAAGCCTCAGAGAGAACAAGTGGGAAAGGGGAGGATGAGAGGCAGCTGGTGGAAGCGTTCCAATTTGGTGATATTGGTAACGCTTAAAAAAAGAAACCATCCGGGTGAGGCATAAGTGAGAAGAGGCCGAAGAAAAGCTTTATACAGAACAGAGAGGGACTCCTTAGAGGGGTCCCATGAGGAAGCAGAGATACAGCGTAAGGCCTTGAGACGTGGGAAAAACTTGGCCTTCAGCGAAGATACACGTTTAGAAAGGAAAGAGTGACCCCAAAGAAAGGTTGGAGTTGGATTGAAACGGAGACGGGAGCCCAGTAAAAGGAGGTTGGGCTGGAGGTTACCTTGGTGGGGATCCACTGAGAAGAAGGAGGCATCACATTTGCTCGGATTGAGAGAAAAGACACCAATACTCAGACCAGTACTCCAATCGAAACAGAGCTTTTTGTGAGGCCTCCACTGCAGCGGGGACCGGGGGGGAGGAAGACCAAATGGTCAGATCGTCAGCATAAAGAGAACAGCTGACAGAAGGCAGAGAAGCCGGAAGATCATTAATGAATAGAGAGAAAAGTACAAGGCCAAGAACGGATCCTTGCGAAACATCTCAACGGACTCGAAAGAAGCGGCTTTTGTGATTTTGATAAACCACGCAAGCACGCCTATCAGAAAGGAAAGATTGAGTCCAATGAGCAAAGCAAGGAGGGAGGCCAGCCGAAATGAGTTTGCGGAAAAGAGCAGGATGGCAGACAAAGTCAAAAGCTTTCGAGAAATCGATAGTAGAGGATTGTCCGAGAGCCCAGCCTGAGTTTGTTAAACCCATCCGAAATGGACTGAGAAAGATACAGAATTTGATCTAGTGTAGACCGTCCTGGGCGGAAACCGGCCTGACGTGGAGAAAGAATGCAATCAGATTCCAGAAAGAGGAGTGGATGGGATCGTATGATGCGTTTAAACAGCTTTGATACGCAGGAGGTGAGAGAGATAGGCCGGAAGGAAGCAAGAGAGTCGAGAGGCTTTCCCATCTTGTGTATGGGAATAATGGAAGACGTCTTCCAGATGGAAGAAAAGGAATGCGAAGACGAGGAGAGATTGAAGATGTGAAGAAGAAAATCCATGCCAGAGTGAGGAAGGTGCTTTAGCATGGGATAAGCAACTTTGTCTGGGCCAGTGGCAGTGGAGGAGGAGAGGTTGGAGGCCGCCGCATGAAATTCAGCGAGAGAGAAAGAAGAGCAAAAGGACGAATGAGACTCCACAGAGCACGTGGCTCGGTGGAGCTCAGTGAGGTAGCCTCTGGCTCTGCTGCGCAGGGCCTTTGACTGAGAAATGGAAAAGTGGGATCTCAGGTAAGCGGCATAGACCGAAGACGATTCCCTGGGAAAAGAACAGTTGGGGAAGTTAGGAAAGAACGAAGACGAGGAAGATGAGCGAGCGATAGAGCGAAGAAGAGAGTGTACAGATTTAGGGTTAGATTTAGGTGAGAGAGAAGAGCAAGTCATCTGCCATGCCTCAGCCTTGGCCTTGGCAATGACTGACGAGGCGCGTCGAGAAGCAGAGATGTAAGCCTGGCGATCTTCATCACTTCTGTGAGCGGCAGCGAATGCCTGGCGTCTTTCACTAACCGCTTCTTCCACCTCAGTAGACCACCAGGCTTTAGGATGGCGTTTGATGCAGCCGAAAGGAATGGAAGATTTGGCCGCATTCAGTGCCAGAGAGGTAAAGAGAGCAGCAGCAGAGGAAAGAGACGAATATTCCTCTGCTGAAGGACAGTGAGAGTCAAAGTAGGGGGCAAGCCCATCTCAGCAAGCTTACCGAAAATTGAAGAAAGGGGGGCGCTCGTTGGAGCGAAAGACCGAAGAGAGAGGGATAGATAGAAGAATAGGTAGATGGTCAGAACCAAGGTCCTGAAGCACCTCCCAGGAGCAAGAAAAGGCAAGAGAAGAGGGGGAAAAGGAGATGTCAGGAGAGGAGCGATGGAGAAAGGTGGGTGTGTCAGGGTCATTGAGGGGGAGGAGGTCAGAGGAGATGACCCAGTCAAATACTTTCTCCCTGCGGGGGTCGGAAGTACCTCTTGAGTCCCAGAGGGGGTGATGGCAATTGAAGTCCCCTAGGATGAAGAGATTTCTGGAGGGAAGAATTGAGGGAGAAAAGGAGTCGGTTCTGCCATTTGTTGGGGAGGAGCGAATAGGGGGCATACACATTAAGAAATGACACCGAGGAGGAGTTGTTAAAAGAGATGTTGACCCCTACATAATCAGAGTAGGGATCAAGCGAAGAAAGAGAGGAGGTAGAAAGTTCAGAAAAGGATAGGTCCTGCCTGACAAAAATGACAACGCCGCCGCTGGCATGCGTGTCATCAGGAGAGAGAATGCCAGACCGGGAGTGGGTGCGATCAGAGAGCAGAGCAGAGAATCCAAGAATTCGGAAAGAGGAGTTAAGATTGGATTCCCGGATGCAGATAAGGTCGACATGATGGGACGAGAGAAAGTGAAGTAGTTCAGTGCTCCTGGCTTGAAAACCTCCAGCATTCCATTGAAGAACCTTGAGACAGTCAGGGGGAGGAGAGAAGGCAGGAGGCGCAGAAGAAAAGCCAGGAGCAAAGGACGGTGGTGAAGGGGCAGAGGAAGAAGATATAAAATGGGCAGATGGGGGATAAGAGGTTTGGAGACGAGGATGGGGCGAGAGTGCAGCATTAGCAGAGGGGGGCCAAATTGTACAGTGGAGGTATACCTGTCGGAGAAGGTTAAGGAGGTAGTCACAGTGTTACGGCAGGGGTGGCAAATTCAAAAGTGAGAGCTGCCAAGAGCTCTAAATCTGGAGAGGAAAAGTTGTGAGCACCTTAGATGGACCCATTTCGAGTAAGTGCAGCATTGCACTGACTTGCCTCGCCAGGTCACATTTTCAGCGCACATAGCAAGGAAGGATGGGGCCAGAGTTGGAATGAACGTTACCGCTCATCAAGAGAAGGAGAAGAATGAAGAGACGAAGAAGGGCAAGAGAAGGGCAGGAGAAAAGAATAAGAGAAAACAGGCGACTGATTTTGAAGAAGCTGTGAGCTGCCCTTCTGCGGTCGTTCAGGGGGCAGCATAGCGAAAAAATAAAGGGGAGTGCCCGGGGTACCTGGGACCCTCGGGAAGGCCAACAGCCATTTCGTCCCAACCCAAACGGGGTCTGGGACCGCACCACCACGTTGAGGCGGCTGTGAATTGGTGCAGGGTATTCATAACTCGTTCAAATAAATTGCTATTTTCCCCTTATCTGATCTTGACCAAACATGCGACGTGAACCGGAATATAACTGTTTCGTGCCGTGCCTCGATTGCAAGGAGGAAGAGTAAACACACACAAACCTACCAGGCCATTATGATAAACGGAGAAAATTGACTCATAATTTAGATTTTCACACCCAACCTGGTATTGCTTAAGGTTACTGTTAGTAAGACTGCTTTTAAATTCAGTGTACTTGTCAGAAAATAGTTCTTGCAGGAGGTAATAAACTTCAAAGTAAAAGACAAGACATAATTTCGGTTACGGTGGTCTAAAACAGGGGCGTGCAACCTTTTTTGCAGGCGGACCAATTTCAAACCATTCAAAAATTTTGCAGTTTAGTCAGAGTTCTTAAACCATACTGTTTGTGCGCATTGATAACCTACACAATACCAGCTGTTGGCATTTGTCACGAAAAAAGGTGAAGGCTTTTTGTGAGATCAGTTTTACCTGGTTTGAGACAAAATCATGTGCCACAAAATCTTTTCACGAGCCAAACAATTTCACGTCACGGTTCGCAGGTTGCACCGGTCACACCCCTGCTCCAAGACTAGAGACAATACAAAGACTACTCACTTGACTGGATGAACTTGCTGGGGTGGGGGTGGCGGTGCTTTGCTTTTCTGTTTTCTAGGTTTAGAAGAGCTGTGAAAATAAAAATGTGAACCGTCTATGTGTAGAAGACAACCTGTTCCACAGCATCCTTGTCGGTGCAACCGCCAGTTTCACTGACTCAGTCCTGGAAGCTAATTACCCAACATTACGTCAGAGATGACTTTTAAATAGCCCGTCTTGACGCTACCTTTTGCAATTGACAATCACGAATGGTTTGAAATATTGTGTCATTACTTCTAGTTTGTTACGACAGGAACCTGGCTATCTGTTTCACGGCGAGTCTCCGTTCGAAGGAAGACGAAATTAAGCAAAAACAACTTTGGTACCGCTCGAAACAACTACTTACCCAGGAGTATCTGATAAATTCGTATCTGATGACGAGTTCCTTGAATGTGATTTATTTCTGGGGGCCGCCGAAGGAGACATAGGCACCACAACAGGAACGCTTTGAACTAGGTTCTCGTTATGCGGTTCAGTGTCCCTACTGTAGCATGTCGCCCCAGGGGTAACAGCGAAATCGATGTCTGCGTGAAAAAGCGCTCGAATCAATAATGACGTCATCATTCAAAAATGAAAATAACTGCTTTGCGAAGCAAGTTAACAATTACGACGTCAATATCACTTTACTTGGCAAAGTTTACGTTTATTTTCGTGAAAGCTGGTGAAATTCTTTACTGTTTATAACACCAGAATGATTTTGTGACTAGAAGAGGTTTAGTGACATTGATCAAAATAAATTCCACACCACACAACGTTAGTTATTACAAATAGCTTTTACCAATGTTTAAACTGGATTTCGGCGTCATTGTAAAATGAACAACTATGAAGTTGACAATAAAATCCATTAAAATCGACATAGTAAATAACTAACTCGACAGAACATGTAACATACAATTTTGCATGTTCTGCCGAGTTAGTTATTTACTATGTTTGCATGAAATGAAATTATTTCAAGTAGCTTATTAAGCTATAAACGAACCCAAATGATATACCACGCATTCTTTGCTGCTTCATCATTGCATCAGCTTTTTACAACCAGAACTTTTTCGATTATAATGAAGTAAATTTTTCACAGTTTAATATTTCTCCCTTTACATCACCATTACAGCTTAGGGAAATATAAAGGGGTGTTGGTGAAAAAAAAGCGCCGCCACTAATTTGTTTGGTTAGTGTGATTGCAAACTTTCTAAGGCGTGAAAGCGGGTGGTGGCAATATGACCTCACGTAGGACAAAATTACAGAGGCATCTGAAATTAAAGGGCGAAAGCAACAGGTCATAATAGTTAGAGCATAATTTGAGAACTGACGAGGATGATTTAATAGTCGTCGGACTAGAATGAAAACATGAGAATTGGCCTAAGGAAGGATACAACGAATCGGGAAGAGTGGAAAAAAGGAGGGATATCTATTTCACGTAAACCAGGTGAAACTGATTATCTCCATCTCCATAAAATGAAAAACTATTACTATTATTGAAAACAATGCGAAAGAGTAAACAAAATTAAGCACGAGAAGTAATGTTGTACTGACCTCCAGAAAAAAAATAATCGGGATATGAGATCATGCATTCCACTATCATTCCAACCACATGGGAAGCATTTATTTTTTCTCTGTAAACATTATTGTTAGAAACCACACTAACATTAAGAACGACAAAAGTATCAAAATAACAGAAGACCATAGCTTTAAAAAGGTAAACAAACGACTTACTCAGCCAGCAATTTAAAATTATGATTTAAAACAAACTTTTTCTTGTCACAATCAGTCGTGTTTTTCAATAATTAAGCACAAACCCCGGGAAAACTATTACAGTGACACATAGAACAATGTGTAATAATTTTCGCAGTTGCTAGTTCAGCGCATTTCAATACAGAACTTCCCATTAGCATAACTACAAAAATGACCCCATGTTTTTATGCTTTCTCCATAATATGAATCGTTGCTTTCAAGCGGACGTTTTCGTTGAAACTGTGGCGTGCGCTGTCAAGACAATGCATCGGCAACTGCTGGCCCAAGACCGCAAGGTCACTTAGTTGCATTTATCTTGTGATCAATGAGCTGAATAAGCATGTACCATCATGCTTTGCAAAGTTACTTTACGTTACTTTACTTCATATCATCAGTGAGCGGCCACAAAAGATTGGGAGCAACGACAACAGCGAGATTGGAAGGCGACATTCTGTTCATGTCTTGATGTTCGGCGACCAGTGATAGAAATTTCATCAAATATCTGCAAAATATTGTTCACATATACGTTTAAAATTGATTAAACTCGTCACACACAAAATGGGCCAAGAGCTCCGACAGATTGCAAACCAACTAAAATCCTGCGATACAGCAGTGGAGCTACTCTCAAGTAATGTTCGAAAAAGCACATCACTGGTTATCATCATACTATGGCGACAGACCGACTCATTGGTAGCGAGGCTACCAGCAGATAATTTTTAACGGATCAAAGTTTCCTCATTCGCCGATCCGCATCTTTGTTTTTTTTTTGCTCCATCAACTTTGAGCCGATCTGTTCCACAGAAATGAATGGGAAGTTGAGTATTACAAGATTACTGCTAAACTGAACCATCGCAGTGTAGCAGTAGTTAGAGCAAGAATACACATTGTGCGGCCCGTGCAAGAAGTTTTTGCGGTCGGCGGCTGGCCTCGTGACAATTGTCTGCGAAAAGATTCGAATTCAGAACGCTGACTTTGCCTTTTCAGATACGGTAACCCTTCCAGTTGAATAAAAAAAATAGTTTTTAAGGCCAGTCAAGACTTCATGTAAGTGAAATGTGGATCAAATCGCGCTTTTAGCACCCGAGTTACAGCGTCCGCTTCCAAGTCGAAAAACCTGGGAAAAACCGTGACAACTGTCTGCCAAAATGGGTTTGATTCCATTGACGAGTCAAACCAAAGACTTTAAAAATGGTTTTCACAGCTTTCAAGATTGGCGCTTAGCAGTAAGAATAATGTGGAGAATGACATATGGTGCTGGGTATATTTTCTAGGGTGGAGTAAAAAATATTTTTTTCACATCAAAAAACCAGGTTTATTAAAGTATGTGGTTAGGTCTGAAAACACCTTCCACGGTTGTTTTGGGGTTCTGCCACTTACACCCAGGTGGCTAAACACCCCCAAAAATTTTGCGCTCCCCTAAATTTATTAAAATCTCATAACTTAAAAACTAGTTAAGCTAGAAAGCTGGTTTTGGGCTTGAAATGCCCAGAAGACCAAAGTTTATATTTGCTCCAATGCAACGTTTTTTTCTAACTACATCACACAAACCAGAAATTGGCAAAAATGATGTTTTTGATGAAAATCGTTAAAAAAATTATTTACTATTAAGAAATTGTTGTGAAATCCATGTTTTAACTAAAGTCATTTCTTAGCTACTTGCACAAATAAAAAAATTTTCACTTAGCATTTTAATTTAGCAGTCTTTAAAGCAAGAAAAATTGACAAAAATGCTACCAACACTATATACTTAACAATAGTCACATACTACGTAGAATAACAAAATGTTACCCAATTTACTAATTTTCAAGTTTTTTAGACATTAAATTGCTTTTTGGTGTTAAAAGTTTTCATTAATTTTCTTGATCGTATTTTCTGTCTGATACGTTCATCTCTATTTTTGAATCCAGCAACAACCGCTTAAATTTCAGAAACCAGTTTGATAAGTTTTTCAAGAGCTTGATTGTGGCAAGGATCTTCCAGGTTGAGTTTATGTTGTTGAAAAGCCTTAATTTCTTTATTTATTACGTTTTTTAACGCAGGTGGTTCATGCATGTCTTCTAAACTCAAGCTTGACAAGGAATAATAAGTTTTTGCATTAGTATTGATTTTGGGTATTATGTATTATCTTACACCTACTTCTTCATCACGACCAACATTATCCAAATTTTTCCTAGATACTCTGATGCTAAGTATTTTGTTGACTGCAAGAAGACGGACATTGTGATCATTATCAGCCAGCATCGCAAGTAATATACTTTTACGGTGAGAAAATAAGCATTTTGATGCAAAACCGCTACAGCAATATCCTGAATTATTTTGTTTGGAAATCCCATTACTTGTGTAAGGATATTAAGATAGTTCTTTGGTCCATCAGTAATCTTGTTGTTGAATTTGATTTGAAACCAACCAGGAAACCCGGAGTCACAGCTTTTAATAAGATATTTTCATTGATGCTTACAAACTCTAGTAATAGCTTTTCTTGCAAGCATTCCAAAATGATAATACTTTACACAGTAAGAGTACCAAGTTTATAAGATATTTTTGAGAATAAGAAACACTGTCTCTACTTTATTAATCTCCTAAAAAACATTTTGAACTTATGGTACCTAACTCATTTTGACTTGTATTACAGAGGTTAATCAAAACCACCTAAGGACTGCAAAAGCAATGATGAACATATAAAATACAAAGTGAATAAACAAGCCGATTTACGTTATAGGTAAATGCTTTACTTCGCCATTAGCAAAAACATCATTTTTGCCAATTTCTGGCTTGTGTGATGTAGTTAGAAAAAAACGCTGTATTGGAGCAGATATAAACTTTGGTCTTCTGGGCATTTTAAGCCCAAAACCAGCTTTCTAGCTTAACTAGTTTTTAAGTTATGAGATTTTAATAAATTTAGGGGAACGCAAAATTTTGGGGGTATTTAGCCACCTGGGTGTAAGCGGCAGAACCCCAAAACAACCGTGGAAGGTGTTTTTAGACCTAACCACATACTTTAATAAACCTGGTTTTTTGATGTGAAAAAAAAATATTTTTTTCACTTCACCCTAATATTTACTCATCATTGAAAAAAGTGGGATGGACCATGATTGCCTGAGAACTTGGCCACTGTTGGTGCAATAACAACACTATTGAGTTGATTTATGCACAGAAAGCAAGCTCATGAAGACTGCGCAAAACTTCAACTTTCGTCTACCACTTCACCGTCTGATAGTAAGAGCAGCAAAACTCAGAAAAACTATTGGAAACCGAGGCAGTACTAATCAAAGGCAAAGCTTAATTACCGCATCAAAAACTACCTTAAATTGGTACTGTTCTCCTGGGGTAACTCCTTGATCAAGGTCCATATTGTTTGCAGTTTCTGATCATGATCTTGTATACTGAAACAATCAAAAATCCGATACACTTGCTACAACGAAGTTACTTCGTGTTCGTGCTTCACTGAATTAAAATAGTGAAGTTGCTCATCCAGCATGCCGCAAGAGGTCGTCATCGAGCACCCAGCAATGAAAGTTCCCATTTTGGTGTAAAGACATCCAGTCCGCATTAATGGCAATTTGTAATGGCTTTTTCAATAACCGAATCGTATATCTCCACGAGCTTGATGGAGTTTGCAAAGTAAACCAGGATGTTTAGCTTCACATTGTGCCTTTGTTTTAGAAAAAGGTAACGTAATTAAGTGATAAGCTTCAATTTAATAAAGTGTTAACAAGAGATCGAAATATTTTGCGTACAATGCTTGTAGCATTTCTGGGCAGTTTCTTCATGAATGCATTCTCCCTCGTTTCTCGTATCGATTGCACGGCTTGCAGTAGAAAAGTATTTGTGCCAACAGAAGCGGTAACTTAATAGCAGGTTGAACACAGAATCTTCTTTTTATATCAACCAAGATATCGCCGAGAATAAAGCACGAAATAACTACAGTGAGTAGTAATGAGTAAAAATCTTACTTTCCAGCTTCCATCCAACGATCATAGAGTTGAAAGGTTAACAATGGATCAGGTAGTTCACGCAAGTACTGCTTCAACGCTCCTGCCACAGCGTGGACGTCATCCTGCGGGCCGAGATCCAGCTTCCCGCCATCGAGCATGGCTTTCGTTTTGCGTGATTTAGCAGCACCGCCCGATAATCGAAGCAAACCCTGAATCAACAAAGCAATCTATCAACACCTGATACTGTTAAAGCACTTTTCTGCGCTTATGCGGAAACACTGATCAAAGTTCACACTGATGTCAAAATAAGCCCAATAAAGCGACAAATTCAAAAGCGACACCCAAAATATTGCTCCAATACAATTCATAATTAAACATACTGTTTCAACACAATTTATAAGCCCTACCGGTTGCCACCTACTAATCTTCTGTTATCTCATCTCCAACTACCCTATTTTAAACGCATCAAATCCAACACAACCAATGACCCAACTTGGGCATGGGCTATCTCCCGATATTATTCACAACACTGTGCATTATTAATGTTGTTTTATTGATTTTATTCATGCCTCATTGTTTGCTTAGATGCGTATCATTGAATATGTGCTCATAATGTCTAATTTTTGCCTGAAATGTATAGTATTCACGCTATATAAGACTGGGATTGAATGGATTGGAACGTATTAGGTCATTTACATGTAAATCTTGCTTTTACATATGAATAAATCTCCTTGCGAACGCCGCCCGGAACAAATTAAATTCGTATTCTGAGGTAGCACTGTACCTGATTTAATATGACAGAAGTGCCCACACTTGCCGTACTAAAGAGACAAAAAGGGAAGAAGTCATCATTGAAAGAGCCGCTACGTAATTCTTAGTTTTAATGGACGCGTCTTCGGTCCAAATGGAGGGTGAGAACCTTTTTTCGAAGACCATCATTTTTAAAGTCCGAAGTTAAGCATTTCCACCTTTCCACCGGCATTCTATAGTTCTATTACAACATTTCAGGCACTGGCCCTCGTCCAACTCTTGAATGGTCAATGTGGCCCTCCGGCTATATAGATTGCCCCTTCCTGTTCTAAGGTTTGAACTACAGAAAGTTTCATAATTACAGAAATATGCTGGATATAGATAGTGTACGTTAAACTGAAGGCAAATGCAAACACCACATTACAGTGAAACTCTGCTGTGACACGATTGTCGGGATGCGTAAAACGTAATCGCGAAAAGAGCGACCGGGTTACATAGGAGATACAAACAACCATTTATATTTTAGTATCACCTTAAACCACAGTTAATAACAAAATCACACATGCTTGTTTCTCACAATACCGTTCCTTACCGTTCATTGCTTTTCAAAAAATGCGTTTATTGTACGTTTATTAGAAGGCTGATTATAAAACTAAATGAAATCAATCAAAGTTTGAGACTTGGAAAGTTCGGTATTCCTTTTCGGAATGCATCAATTGATCGTCCGATGTAATAACTTACGTTAAACCAAGTCGAGTAACAACTAAGTTTACTGTGGTAGGTGGCTGTCGTACATCTCAGTGATGTCTACTTCATGAAGAGGCGAGCTTATTTCACATTACGAGTATTTCAAAAATAGTTTCCGTATTTTTAAAAACAAGGAAAATGTCTGATGTAGTATAAAAGTCATGAATTTTCGGAAAAAAACTAAAGATTTCAAGCAACCTGCTATCTTCCTGTGCCAATATAAGCAGCTAGCTTTGCTGAGAACATCGTAACCTACCTCCTCATCCAAGCCGTAAGCTATTAAATACAGTACACAGGCTTCAATTGGGAGAGCTATGTCTCTGTTGGAGGCTCGCAAATGTTCAGTGAGGGAGCGACCAAATGAACGGTTGTTTACTGTTTGATCTGTTGACGTTATAAATACAAAAATGAAATTCAAATTAACATTTTCTTGTCGCTAATAAATCATTAACTATTATAATGATAAGAAAGAACTAATAAGTTTGAAACGAGCTAGAGATTATTTTTCTTCCCATTTACTTTTCTGGCTTAGCCCACTCAATGGTGGAAATACAGTTAATATTTATGATTGGCTTGAAACGGACGGTTGATTTACCCTAACCCGATCATAAGTGGCTTTGGGGTAAAGTCGAGATAAATTTTAATACAATAATCTACCATATCTCATTTGTACAGACTTACTTAAGACTTGGTGGAAAGCGCAAAACATAAAAGGAGGCCATAGATAGCACGAATTGCTTGATCGGAATCCGAGAAAGATTTACTCAATTTTTTTGTTCATCATACAAAGATAAAAAAGGCCATTAAGGCCGACAATGAAGTAAGTGGATGAATTCTATAAGCCGTCTGTAGCGATTACGAACGGTATATACACAAGATCTTTACCACATGCCCTATCAAATAGAGAAAGACACCTTAGAGTCTTTCAAGGCGCCACAACTTGAAGTCACAGCCACTAGTACAACTGTGCAGCAACATACGTCAAAGTTGTACAAATGATTACGACCTCATTTACAATCACGCGCAGTACATGCAACGATTATTTTCAGCTTCACCTTGAACAGCATCGAGTTGAGGTTCTAGATCTTCCAACCATTGCACACAATTTCGATGATATTCCAATTGCTTCGAGTGGAACTGAAATCAATTGAAAGATTTACTTAAACTGAAGCAAAGTAGGCGTTCCAAGCTTGATAGCTAGATCTACAAAACTTTGTAGTGAGTCTTGACTTGTTGTAAGAATCCGAAACCAGTTGGTTTAAAGACTGATCTGCATCGAGGCCACGCGCGGCGTAGCCTGTTTTATATTAAAAGCTGGTTCCATTAGGTGTAAATTGCAAGCATAGCGTGAAAAATTCTTTGTTTCTCTATTTAGAGAGATGGGCGCACGTCATATGCATATGCGCATCTAAATAGAGAAACAAAGAATTTTTCACGCTACGCCTGCAATTTACGCCTATTGGAACCAGCCTTTTCTCAGTCGCGCCGTATGTAACTAAGCCGAAATAAAAGGAGTTAAGCCACACTTGGCGTCAGCGTAAACCAGGCTTTCATTTTCTGACGCTGCAACATCGTTGGAATGACAAAAAGTAAAAGTGCATTTGCTAATTGCAGTCTCACGCAATAGAATGTAGTTCGTGGTAGACACCGCCTACTTGTTTCTAGAATGTAACAAGCACAGCATGAAGCTAACTCACTTTTAAAAAATTTTTGCTTTGTTCCACTTCATGAAATAAATATTCAAACATTTCAGAAATCAGTTGATCCTAAAATCGAAAAACGATTAGTTGAACGTTGAAAAAACCCATGCTTTGAGGGCGATTATGGCAAGAAGTAGGAGGCTTGAAAATATTGAACTGGAGAGCAGCAGCTAAGTACATACACAGGGTTTTTACCACCGAGAAAATTGTCTCAATGAGCAAAATACGCTTTGCGACAGTTTGCCTTGCTGCTTGTAACGCTAGAAGTTGGAACACGCTGGGTTGTAAAAACTGGCCAGTCTCAACACAAGTTCTGTGTAGAATTGTCAAAAAATGTTGAAGAGTAAGCAACGAATTATACAGTACATGAACAAATTGCCTTAATAGTGCAGGTCAAGGCGTTCGCCTTAAACGCTGAAGGCAGCTGGTTCAAAAATTCAGCATGGCTATCGCAAGGCTTCAAAAAAGAATATCTACAGCTTCCAGGCTATCCGCTGAGCATAAAAGGTTAATGTGCAGATGTTACTCCTTCACCTTTTCAAGGAGAATAGTTGGTGGAGTACAGTAATCTGTTTATTGCGATAGCCTAGTTTCCTGAAAAACTAGCAAACAGCATAAGGTCATTCGCATGAACAAAAAAATACCAAAAAACGAATGAACATCTCATAATGAAAGGATTTAAAGTTGAGTCTCACTTTGCACAGTTCCATCCTATTTTCGGCTTGGATCATTTCATCTTTCAATCCGTCTATCTTGGTACCAGCAGGTGGAACCCCACTGCCAGACGCACCTTGTGCTTTAACTTTTTGATAGTTCTGCTCAGCTATATCCTTGTCCACCACTAACTTTTTTAATCTGTCACGTTGCTTCAGAAGAGTAGGAATTTTATCCTTAATAATAAGTTTAAAAGTTGGGTGGTTGCTACAGCTCAGCTAATTAACAAGCAGGCTATGTCAAAAACTACATTCTCAGCTCTCTTGTAGCAGCCAGTTATACCGAAGTAATATGCAGCTGACTTGAGAACATTGCGAGCAAAAAAGAAAACATGGTAAGGTAGGATCGGTGTGACACATTGAACGAAACGGAGATCGTGAGTTCAAACTCCATAAACTGCCCCACGAAAGATAATTGTTTTGTTTAATCCGACTGTCCCTTTGTAGCAAATTTGCGAGGATGAATATGCTCCGATACGCACACTACCAGTGTTTCGAGATAGAGCATCAGAAGTAATTGCTGTATCTACAAAACAAGAAATTGCTCCCCAAAGCACACATGAAAATAATGGACATATTTTCCCTACAAAAATACAAGTACTTTTAATAAACTTCAACCACTTGCAAGCATAAAAGTTCAACAACAAGGTTGCAGACCCAAGCCTTGCAGTAAAACTAACAGTAAGAGATGTTGTTGTTGTGATTACCCCTCCTTTTCCTCGGGATGGAGGCACGGCACGAACGGCAATTCAGGTTCATGGCAGTCAACCTAATTGAAATTAGGCTAGGGGAAAGATGGCAGCCCATTTTGAACCAGTCATGAATGTCTGGTAGCCCCACCACTAAGAGGGTGGAGTGCCACTGGTGGGTACCCAAAAGTCACCTTTTACGACATGCTGGGTAAGTAACTTCAGAATTGTAACCCGGTGAAGTACAGGTGGGCCATCTGTCTGCCACATAAAGGTGGAGACGTCCCGTTAAGTGCCTCACCCAAAGACACAACAAGCAAGCTTGCCGGCTTGTTCTCCACACTATCCCTTTTTATACTGAGCGCCAAGCACGGAAGCTGTGAATACCATTTTTTAAAGTCTTTTGGTATGACTCGACTTAGGGAATGAACCTCAGATCTACCGACTACAATGTGGACGCTCTAACTACTACATCATTGCGCCGGTAATAGTAAGAGATCGTTGTCATCCAAGAAAAACGTGTAATTACTGCCAGTAGGACTGTTATTCCTTTACAAGGTAGCCGAATCTACAGCTGATAGCACTGGTTAAAATATAAGATCTTACATCTGCAAATGATTGCAACGGTGAAATAACATTCTCATCAATAAATAATTCATAGGCAGCCCTTTCTTTTGCGAGGCCGGCCTGGGCCTCGGCACAAATCTTCAAATAAGCACTAAAAATAAATCAAGTTTTGATATTGGCCAGCAATACGCAGTTGATAGCTCAACTCTACACTTACTAGTTAACAAGTTTTCCTCCTAGAGCTAATCACAGGGATTGTTAGGCTAGGGTTAAGATCAAATCTGTATTAGCGCCAACAATGCATTTTCACCAAAACAATGCAACCAAGCAAGGAGGTATCAAGAACCAAGCGAACAACATTCAAATGTGACATATCAATGAGTTACTAGAGTAAAATCGATTTTTGAAAACGTTTTGATTTATTGCTTCAATACGCAAGAAATTCTGGGAGAATCGATGCGTAATGTGCGGTTTGGCTGGCGACCTCAACGTCATATTCAACTGATAATATGGCAAAATAACAAACGTTATTGATCAAGCAAAAAAGTCGGTTACATATTCTATGTTTATAGTTAAGTTTAATTGAGTTTGCTTTTGTCAACTACAAAGATCACGTTTATAACCAAATAATAAGATACACGTGGACTTAGAATTTTGGTTGGTGCGGTCACTTGACCACAAATAGATTATTCAGAAATGTAATACATCGTTAAGTGAGCCAGCCAATATCGACCGATATATTTTTGCTATCGCATACAAACCAACAAACATAAAATAATTATGTCCTGTAAATATGTTACAAAAATAAGTAATAATAGATTGGTGTTTGTTTGAATATGTCGCTGCTGCCATTCAGTATTTTTGGCTTTCCTACCGTAGCTTTTACTGCTAGTGCGAAAATATATCAATCTAATCACAGGGACAATGACTTGATATTGTCTTTTGCAATGGCAACTTACCCGAAAGCCTGGTTTGATTCCGATTCATTGAGCAGGTTCTTGCTCACCTCCTGCATCGTGGAAGATAACGTGTATTCCATTAAACGTTTCTGAAAAATATAATCACCATTACAAGTTTAAATGAACAATTGACAAAAGTTTCTAAGCTTCATTGGACTAAAATAGTGAAACTGCTCACCAAAACGTTGTTAAGAGAGATTTTCTATAACCCACCAAGGAGAGTTTGCCTTTTGGTGTTGGGGCTACAAACTTGCAATTTGTATGCACAAGTTCAAAATGGATTACCACTATTCCATAGACTGATCTTGATCAGGTTGCGGTGTGAATCAGATTATAACCTTTCCATGCAGTGCCCTCGCTCAAGTGAGAAAAGGGGCTGAAAGCAAGAACCCGTTGTTTTTTATCTGACTTGACCTTTATTGTAAGTTGTTTAATCTGGAGTTCAATGACCTTTCCAATCACGGTCTAGGATTCAGTTTTACACTTACTATCGTAGACGCCGGGTTTTCAAAACTGTGAGGTCACATTTTGGTGACGTAATATTTGGCATAACCAACTTAATAAAGGAGCTGTAACCGATTTAAATTGGCAGAAGCAAAAGACAGAGTCATTTTTAGAAACTGCAAATGATTTCTTACGGTGATTTTAATTAATTTTACAGTAAAATAATGAATCTGGATAACGCAAATAACAAAACAGACTCGATTTATAATCAAATAGATTCGCTTGATCAACAGGGGGTGCCCTTCACTAAATTTTCGAGGGGTAGCACACCCCGTACTACGGCACCATTGCTTACTAATAGTCCAGGGAGCACAAAAACTCTTTAGAGTAAGGACAGACATTTCGGTTGAAAAAAATGGGCAAGAGACAAGATTGACTTTTTCATGGTGATGACGTCACAGCTACTAAATAGCATTACAACTGACTTTCAGAAAAAACAGCACTTCCTTTTCCCAGCTACACAACTGGAAAAGCCTTTTATCTTGAGAGAAGACTACAAGCAAATAATGACACCACAAAATACCTGTCTTTTTTCAAAATCTCCAGCTCCATGTGTTAGCATAGACTGTGATAACTTTTTACAAGTAGATTGACAAGCACTTCGTACATGTTCCATATGTTTTTCAATCTAAACAATTTGTTTCTAATTTTATCTTGAGACCACTGACAAACGATTGCAGTTATTTGCAGAACACATGTAATGTGTTAGAACAATCTGTAAAAGCACTGCACATACAAAATCATTTGCCTGCAGTGAAATCGAGTGTGACTAACTACACTATCATGGCTGCATAACCATGTGTTCGAAACTCACAACGCCTGCATAAATGTGCTTTTGAAGAAAGTACTTTAAATGCCACTTTCAATTCAGGCTACTCTGCAGTAATTCTAGATCCAATTCAGTTAATGAATAACAGCGGGGATGTGCAACACTTGCAGCCAGCAAACTGACGTGATTGTGATCTGCGCCATGGTGTTAAAAAAATGATGTACCAGCTGATTTAGAAAAAACGGTCTTCAGCGTAAAAACTCTTCACATTTTAATTTGCATTGACAAAAAGTCTTCATCATAAAAAAAGCTCAGGACGGGCACTCGGGTCTGCAGCATATTGCAGTCAAGAGATATTGGCATGGCTGTGAAAATGTTGCACACCTTTAAACTTAAGGCAAGATTGAATAATCAGCAGTCGCTACCATAACAGACAAGGTTAAAATTAATACCTGTAAAACATCATCAGGCAATACTTCAGTCTTGTTTCCTCTGAAAAAATTTATTGCCAATATTTACAATGTGCTCTGTGTTTAGTGCATTACAACAAGTAGTAACTAATATCTAAAAGACGATGTTAATTCAGGCTAAAAAACTCTTTTCAATTATCCAAACCCGTTTGCGAAAAATAGGTTGGTAATGGCTTTGTCTAATAAAGGTGCCTTTCTTAGTTCACAACATTGTATCCCATTTTAAATGCAAACAAAAAGTTCACCAATTCACTTTGGGCGTAACAGATCACTTCGTTTCCACCTATCACGTCTCATCAGCATAGTTGGTGACAGACAACTGCACCGATGAGGCCTGATAAGTAGAAATAGAGTATGCAATGGAAGCAGCTACGCTCCAAGTGGTGCATTTTGTGTCAACAGCACAACTGCCCGACACAGTAAACTGATAGTGGTCCAATGAGTTGCTTGTCGAGGTTTGTTACACTTACTCAGCAGTGCCTTTAACTTTAATATATTGAAATCAGCTACATACCTGGCAAAAAAACGATTTAACTGTTTCTTCATTATACTTCGTTCTTCTATGCACTCTATTTGAACAAAATCTTTTGCAATATGAGACTTGCACTATTGTCTCACATTTTTCATCTTACAGTATACCTAGATCTAACAATTAACATCTAAAATGTGCTAAAAAGAGTAATTACAAATTGAAGTACTTACGCACAAGATTGGAAATTAACGACTAAAAACACAAATACTTACAATTTGTATTTTCACAATCGTTTCAATAAACTTAGAATCAGCCACCACAAAAACCTTTCATATAACTTAGCTCATATTTATGTTAATAAAAAAGCAATCTTGAAAATCAGCGAGGACATGCATGTCTCTATGTGAAGCAGGCTTAAATGGCTTCATATCAAACTTGCATGTTTTTGTTATTAGCTTAAATATTAGTCTTGAAATCGAGTAGAACATGCGAGAAGATAACGAGTAATCTCTGTCTCTCCACTAGAGCCGACGCCACTACAAACGCAAAATCTAAGCTTTAACACAACCGGCAAAACATACAAACTAAATAATAAATAACCTCAGGTTGAAGATTGTCAAAATTTATCTATAGATGCGAGTTAATAATTAATTATTACTTTGATGTGAAACCACATTACTTGACGAAAATTAACAAATGTTTCGAAAGACTTCAACAAGGCCATCAAACCTAATTTTTTTAAACACAGCGCAAAATTTAAAATACCGTGTAACTTAATTTATTTCTCATTTATAAAACATCAGTTTTGTGCTCACTTGTCATTCATAGTTTTTGAAAAAAGCTGAAATACGTTTTGTAGTGCTCGACATTTTGTTCTTTCGCTACTTATCTTCGAAGTCGCAATGTTTGTAATAAAATACTTTTGCTTTAAAGTGGCACAGTAGGTACATGTTACTGAATTTATTCTTATATCATATGGTAAAGCACAGCAAAAATTGGACTTGGGTTAAACAAACCCTGGTTTAGTTTGGATAATAGAATACAAAACCTTGGCTAGTATTATTTGTTCAATACAAACACCACACCTTTATCACTTAAAAAAAAGTGAACCACTGTGAGAACAACTATGTCAAAGCAAATCTTTGAATGAGAATGTCTTCAAAATATTTATTTCAATATTGGGCAATAAATGAAAAGGGAAAGAAGTGGACAAACGTTTCTTTTTCATTCAATTATTTGATGCATAAGGCTAAAACGGTCTGGGTAAAGTGAATATTGCCAATACAAAACGCAATTTGCAACATTTAATTTTGCTGATGAATGACAAAGCGTCAAGGATGTGGAGCAGAATTTGCGAAAATGTTATGTCTTCCAAGAGAACATCTTTCTAGTATTTTCGGAAGTAAATTATCTAGTCCCAACAGAACGAAATATTGATAACATGCTCCAGTACTTTGGAGGTTTTTACTCCGTAAAGATATAGATATTATCGTTTTTTGTTCTGGTATTGATTAATTTGGGACGCTTTATACTTTACCTCGTTCATACAGTGAAAGTTTCATGCAAATTTAATCGGTGAAATTATTAACTATTCTATAAAATACTGACACTTCAATGATTGGTTGATGAAAAAAGGAAAAATTGATGGGCTCTATATTAATTTCAATTGAGCAAGATGGAGTTTTCAATGGATTATAATCCATTTTATTGTAACATTAGATGACTTGAGAGTCAAAATAGGCAGCTGCAAATTAACAAGACTACACATTAACGTAAATAGCACCAGAACTCATCATATTTAATCTACATTGTGTAAAGCGTAACAAACGGCAGTCGTGTTTTGGACTAAAAGATATTGAAGTTAGAAAATTGTATTGGTCGTTCTGCAGTATACATCCAATTTAAGGCAATAAGTACTTCAATTAAAAAAGTTTGAAAGGTTAAGATGCTTGATTTGCTTTTGCATCACCATACTTTCCTTGCTTTATTGGTATTGCATTTCCATCATCATCAAACACAAACACTTGTCGCTTTTTTCGCTCCTGTCGTTTTTGTTCCATCCTTCCACCTTTCTTTTTTCCTTGTTTATTCAAACCACGAAAATCGTAATAACATTCTAACGCTGTCTGGCGCTGTTCAGGAGTAACAGCTTCAAATGTAACTGAAGTATCTTTAATCATTGCTGCATTGCTGTCGTAATGATCTTTCAATAAAGCTAGCATATTTGCTGCATCTTCTTTTTCATCAAACATTATGTAACCAGTAGGCCCATTTTTTTCATAACGACTGAAGAATTTGCAATCTTTTACTCCAAGATCTCTCAAAAATTCTTTCATGTCAATGTGATTAAGCGTTTGATCGACAAGATTGGTAACATGAACAAAACTATACTCATCAGCCGGGTTACCATTACCAGGGTTTAGTTTTCTTTTTTCAGCATTCTTCTTGCGTTGAGCTGATCGTTCATTGCTCTCTTGTTCCTTCTCTTTCCAGAACTCTTCTTTACTTTTTTTCTCCAGTTCTTTGTCCTTATAATATACCATTGGAGCTTGCAGAAATTTTGTTGCATCTTCTAATTTGTTAAAAGTGGCAAACAATGAACCTTTAAAAGCGGACCCAGTGTGAGGATTATTGAACTTTCGCAAACGAATCCCATCTACTTTTCCATAATCTTCTAAAAATTCAGTAATATCTTCAATGCTTTCAGTTTGAGGAAAGCCTTTAACATAAACCGTTCGTAATTTCAAATCTCGCCGATATTTTTCATTATTTTCAGGCACCGGTTTTCCCGGCTTCCTTCGTATTTGTTGATTTTCAATGTCAATGTCCATCAAATTACTATTTGATTTTTTTAATGCAGCCAGAATTGTCCCTGGCTCTGAGCACAATGATGACAATCTTTTAAACTGAAGCATAGTGTCCATCGTAAACCAACCATCATTCTTTGCCATTTCTTCCTGCATGAATTTGTCACAATGAAGATTATAATCACTAAAGTAAAACTCTACTTGACGGATAATATTCTTCTCCAACTTTTCAAGGTTTTCATTTTCACTTGACATTTTAAACTATTTTGAAAAAATCTTTAGTTATATAAATTAAAATCTAAAACAAACATGAATTTTACTTCCACCAATCACAGAATCACAATAAAACTACAAAGATGGCCAGCTTTATGAAACGTGTGATGATATACCAAAAACATTCAACATGCACCTTCTAGCATAGTAGATAGTTTTATGTTTTTGCTTTTATATTATAATTTGAAATGTAACAAAACTTGATTCTTAATTGAAATGACCCTACAAAAATTGAAATCAAGCGAAGTCACAATGGTCAATGCACAAAAAACCTTCAGTGCCAGTTTTTGATGTTACATTACAACAAGATAGTAGTAATACATTAGTATGATTTACAAGTTAAAACAATTAAAATACAGCTACGAATTTGCTTTTGTTACAGTAGGTTAAGGTATCATCTATTAAGTTTGATTAGTGCTATCCAACTGTTACAACGTGGCAAAAAATAAATCTGAGAATAAGGCGATCAACTAGTGTTTTTGAAGCATATTAAAAGTCCAACAACAAAAAAAAAAACAATAGATCACTCCAAAGTAGTCAAAATGTTTTCTTTATCATACATAGCAAGAATAGAACAAACATGCAATGAGCACATGTAAGCTGAAGGAACAAGATATCTATTTGCTTAAAAACACGGATCCCAACAGCTTTTACAGTGAATCTGTTCAAACCAAAACAAGTTTAGGGCAAGACCAAAGAGGTTTATTTGGATTTGCTTGAGCACGTTACAGTTGCAAACATTGCAAGCCTCAAATTACACTCAACATCACCAACAAAATTTAGGAAGAATTGGAATGAGTATTTTTCAAGCTGTAAGAAGGTTATTTAAAAACCTACATGCAGCAGCCGACTGCAAGAGGTTGGTAGTCGGGCAATTTTATTTCACGGTAGAGAAGTGAAGAGATTTGAAATTAAAATAAGGTGAGACTTAAAATCTATGAATTACTCACTGCCACTGTTCCCTCTAAGATTTTAGTGAGTGCGTAACCGCCGGCGCGAGTGCGAAATCGCTAGCAAATGTATGAAAACCGCCGGACAAGTTTTGGCGGACATTGCTGAACAAACGGTTACGCCAGCCTTAGTAACATATTTTAAAGGAGCAAAAACAGATGCTTGCAGTAGCCTACTGCTGTTTAGTCAGTGTATACGCTAAGCTAACTTTACATAGCTTACAGTTTGCCGATGTTGGTTGGCTTACAACAACGTCCTTCATTTTCCCCTCAGACGTACTTCGATTATGAAACTTTTATATTTAGTTTAGTGTTTTTCAACCGTTTTTGACATTGGGCCCATTTTCGAAACGCACAGAGGCATGTGGCCTAGTTATACATTTTTCTCGTTTTTATGAGCGTTTTTGGCATTTGGCCCATTTTCGAAATACAGAGAGGCATGTTGCCCAGTTATATTTTTCTCCTTTTTGTGAGCATTTTTTGCATTTGTTGGTTTCAAATCGTTTTTGGCATTTTGCCCATTTTCGAAATGCAAAGAGGCATGTGGTCCGGTTATATTTTTTCTCGTTTCATGCGCGACCTCAAAAAAGTTATCAAAGTAATTTTCAGAAATGTTGACCAACTAAAATATAAAAAACAAGTCAAGAAAAAGTTTTCCTTTCCAGCAATTGAAAAAAGGCTAGACTCAACGAAAAACGTGTTTAAAGAAATTGAAACTGCACTTTATATTTTTTCTTCTCTTTTCAAGGCTTATTTCAATCATGGCTGGTAACTACCACAGCGCATGGCTGTCAGCTGCATTTTATTAAAAAAAATTTTGGACGGGATTTAAAACTAAAATTGGTTGGAAATCGTACTCTTTTTTACTTTTAGTTTTTATAAATAGCAAGTGAGAGGTTATTTATTTCTGATTTACAAAATGGCGTTTTGTACGCTAAAGTGAAACCAAGACCTATGCGCTTTTTTATCTTAACAAGCACGATTAAGCGTTGAAACGCAGAGAAAACATAAGTTAGACAATTTTAGTTTCAAACTTTCCTCGAAAACTAATGTCTCGAGCTAAAAAGAAGTTTGAAAGCTACTTGCTATTACTGCTCTTTAGCTACGATTGAAATTGGCCGGTTTACTCTATGTTACTTGCTTTGGGGCTGATTTGTGATACAAAAGAAGTTTGGTAACGGCATGGACGATATTTTAAGTCGCCGTCACTCGTTGTTGCGTCATAGCTGGGCGATGTTTACGCGAGACGTTGCATTGCCATAAAAAAGCGGCGGTCCAGCCTTTCATTCCCATTCACTGTCTCCCACGCATTTAAAAATGGAAAATATTTTAACAAACGGAAAAAGTTACCAAAAACCGCCGGACTTTTTCACGCACTGTTGAATTTTAACTGCGAATCCGCCGGACATAATTTCGCAAATTCGCACTTTTTTCGCGTTTAATGGGAACAATGGTCACTGCCCTCAGTGAGTAAAAAGAGTGCTTGGAGTGAGATTTCAAGTTCACTGTGCGACACGACTTTTATGTCATGTTCTCCTCCTTTGGTTATTGTTCTTTTTTTAAAATCTACTGCATGTTAATTCAGAGGGAACTAATTTAAGTCTCCTTATTCATTAGTTTAGATGGCTTCACAATGCTTCTAGGCCAATGTAGACAAAGAAATTTTAAACTTAATAAAATTACAACCAGTGTTCCCTTTAAATGCAAAAGAAGTGCAAATTTGTGAAAAAATGTTCAACGGATCAACAATTAAAATTTAATGATGTGCAAAAAAATACCTGGCGGTTTTTGATTACTTTTTTCAGTGTTAAAATTTTGCTGACAAAATCTTCAACTGCTTGATGTGTTGAAGACAATAAAAAGAAATTCAAGTATGGGTCGATGCTGTTTCAGGGCAGTCCAACGTTTCATGTCAACACTGCATGGGTGTGATGCAACAGTGAGTGACAATGACTTAAGTATCATGCACACCGTCACCACACTTCTTTTGCATTGCCAATTATCTATCAAGCAATTAACACCAGGTAAGATCAAAAAGTTTTTTTCTTTATTTTTTCCCGCCATTCACTTGTAGCCAAAGAGCAGTCGTAGCAAACAGCTCTCAAACTCCAATTTAACACTAGACATCATTTTTTGAGAAAAGTTTGCAACTAGAATAGATTAAAATCTATATTTTTTTGATGTTGCAATGCAAATTTCAATCATGCTTGTTGAGACAAAAAAAACACATAGCATTCGGTTTTAATTTAGTGCAAAAAGCATCATTTTTTTTGAGAAAATGGTTCAATTTTTGAAAATTACAAATAAATAACCGTCTCGGACTTGGCAGTTGTGAATACCAAGAACATAACTTTCAACCAGTTCCAGCCTTGAGTCCCCTCAAAAAAGATTACTTTTCAAATCAAACAGTTATGTACTGTGATAGCTTACTAGTTATGATTGGAATACACCTTAAAACGTGAAAAAAATGTGGATATTAGTTTTGATCTTTTTAAAAACGTTTCATTTTATGATGTAAATTTTTTTATGTTAATAGGTTGAAAGTTATTATTCAATACAGTAGAATTTGCCTGCGAACACACCTCCAGGAAATTGCAAAAAATTGCCGTTCATAGCGTATCATTCCAAAATGGTCTTTTGATTTAGGTGTATTATTTAATCAAGTTTTTCAGTGTAAAAAAAACAGTACATTGTCAGAACTCAAAAAAAGTTGTGCAAGGTGCAAATAAACCTTTCTTTACAGTGTAATTGTGCACACATGGCTATTGAAGTCTTATATATCTTCCTGTACACAGCAGCACTGGGTTAAATTGGCAGGTTCCTCCAAAATCTTTTTCTGTGAAGGGCAACTCCTCGCAAATGCAGTAAAAACATGTTGTTTTAAATGAAGTATAGACCTTATTACTTTTTGCAATAAGTGCCTCTATGCAAGACTGTGTTAATTGCTTGAGAGATAATTTGTAATGCAAAAGAAGTGTGGTAACGGTGTGAAGGATACTTAAGTCATAAACTCTGTAGTAACAAATATTAGCATTTTAATTTTTTACTAGACTTGAAAGCTGCATTTACCAAACTTGCAAAGATTTAGGTCCACAAATTTCTCTTTTTGCTTTGACTACGCCAATTATCAAATGCTTTTCACAATGACAAAAATTCACTAACCAAATACCGTACTTGTGACCTGTTTTCAAGCACTAGGTAAACAGGTAATTAAAACTTAATAAGAGCGAAAAAATATGTTGCTAGCTCTGTCACTATGATTACCATTTGTGGTTCTGTAAACAAGCTTCAAGTGTCTCACGCCCTCTACAATTATTTTCAACACATAATCTAGCCAGATAATGATGGTACACTGTTTTTCACATATTTACAAAACTTTCTAAAAATCAACTAATTTGTTTATGTACTTGGTTTGTGACATTAGTTGACAAGACTCTGTTGAAATTTGTTATTGCTTGTCAATAACATTGCTTTCCGAGATAGGTTTAAGCAGAAAGCAAGACACATGTACAATGACTACTACTACTCCTTTTAAGATGTGTGGCTTTAGTCATAACATACTTTCCAATTTTAGATTGAAAGCTTAATTGCAACTGCAAAACCTTGTTTAATTGATTACAATAGAGAAAATGTAACTAGTTTAATTATTTACCATAATCAAGCAACAATTGAAGTTCGCAAATTACTTTTGTTTTAGTGTGATAGTAGGTAGCACACTCAATATCTCATTATTTCATAAAAGTCGCATCCTGATGCTCAGGTCAGGCATCGGCATAGCATTGATTTCATTTGTATGCAGTGTTTAACTTGATGTTCTGTAACATTTACAAATTACTATTGCAAAAGTCGTCGAGTTTGAGTGAACACATTCAACTAAAGAGAAATACCCCAGTATTTTGCTGCTGCAACCAACTAGCAATTGGTAGGCTACTTGCTTGTAAACTTATAAGGCTGATATAATCATAATAAATATGACGTCAGCAAAGCACATTGTCACAGTTTTGCCTCTTCCTTCTGCAAATCTTTGAAAATTGTTACTGATGCCCATACAACTGTTGTTTAGAATTGATTTAGGCCATCTTCAAAGATCTTGGATGCTCAGTTTACTAAAGTCCCTGCTATGAAAGACATAGCAAAGTCAACAAGATACAAATCGCAAGCTGATGTCTTAATCAGATTAAAAAACAAAAATCATTCATGACAGAGATGATGGCCAAAACCAGTAATTTTCAATCAATGGACCATGCTTTCCACAGAGCTATTACACAATTTACCCTACAAATCTAGTAAAATTGCAAAAAATTTTCTGAGACTCGTTCTTTTATTTTACTTAGTCATCATTCCTAAAACTTACTAAAACAGACCATTTGTGACAGAGATGATGGCCTAGATCAGTAATTTTTAATTGCTGGACCAGTACATGATTAAGCCATCACATCCAGTAAAGGTGCAAAAGTTTTACATGATGACTTGTTTTTTATTTTATTTGAATAACATTTCTGGAAATTATTTTGATAACTTTTTTGAGGTTACTTATGAAATTGAGAAAAATGTATTACCAAGCCAAATGCTTCAGTGCATTTCAAAAATGGGCTACATGCTAAAAATGATAGAAAAGGATTGTACTAGATAAAGAGTGCCATAATAAACAAACAAAATACCACTGAGAGAAACAAAGGAGGCCATTACACATGAACCAACAAATTAGCAAACTATCAAGTATGCAACAAATTGGATTTCTGCAGGGATTTAAAAAAACAATACATTATCACAGGCAAGTTGGCACTGTAAATTACTTTTGCACTATTGTTGTTTGATGCCTATGTCAGACATATAGCTGCCTTCACAAAAATTTTGGATGATCAGGGTCTGAATCGAGATAAAAATACATCTTTTGTTAGCTTAGCATAAACAGTGAATAAATAGCAGTCAGTTATCATATTCTTTTTTGCTACTTCAAAATAAGTCATCAAGACTGGTGTAATGCTTTTGTCAGCAATTTCTGCCAAAATTTTTCTGGCAGTTTCTGCACATTTGCTAGCAATTTAGTGCTTACCTAAATTTTAGATGAAACACTGATTAGAACTTATGTTATTGAATCAGCTTCCTTCAGGAAAAATAGCTGTGATGATCTTGAAACTGGCTTTACAATGCTCTCGGCTGATTAAGACAAGAGAAATTTTAAGTTAAATAAAACCACAACTGATATTGACTTAAGGTTTTGCAAAAAAATAGCTTTGATTATCTTCAATTTTAAGTGTAAACATTCATTCTCATTGTAAATTATATGTACCAGTAATACATGTGACATAACCCCACTGCTAGCCTATACTGCAATATAGCTGCCTAACAGCATTAACCTCTTTTTTGAATTATATATTTTCTTTTCATAAATGAAACGTTTCTGGTAGTTCTGCTCCACAAGGCATGCAATGATACCTGGCTGATGCAAACACATTGTGGCAACATGGAACTGATGCCTTGGTCACGTGTTTAATGTAATCAATCAGAATTCAGACCAGCACCATAGGGTTGAAAGCTAAAAAGCCAGTCACAGCACTCTAGCTGGTACCTTAAAGTAAACATAAGAGTGTGTTTACTATTTACTATGCACCTATAAAGGGAAACCATCAGGAGTAAATTTTTGTTATTAACGGTGTTGCTTATGGTGATATGGTCAAAAGTTGGAAATGCAAAATACAGTGAAATAACTAAAAAATGTAGCAAATATACAAATTTTTTGTATGTGCTGAGGTGAATGTCAAACAGATATAAAGGTCAACACATGGGTAACAGACAGAGTGAGTTGTTAAAAAAAGAGTGAACACAGAAATCCAAATTCACAGTAATATACACCGAAATGAGGAACTAACTTGACATGAGAATAAAAAAACTAAAAATAAAAGAAATTACATTACTGAGCCAAGATAGCAAATCAGAATAATTTCCCAATTGGAATTAATTCAGGGTAATTATACCAAGTTTTATTGTCAAATAGCCTTTTGCTGGTTTCCAACAAAGAAAAAAATCACTTTAAATACAAGCTATTGTTTAACTTGTTAAAGCAACAATGAAATACACATAAAGCTTTAATTTAGCAATTGCCTTTGTGTACTGGCAATTACAAAATGTAAAAGATGATAAATTAATGTGAAAGTATTAACTTTTGAAAGTTGCTATTTTGCTGTTGATGGCATTTTACCATAGGAGACTATTTTGCAGTAATTATTCACCTGTGTTTACACTGCCATAATTGCTACAGTTCTGCCAGTGACGCATGGATAGTGGACCGGTCTTAAAATGCTATGGGTGCAGGTTGAAATCTTGGCTGGCAGGGCACTTACAGAAAGGCAGTGTACATTGGAGGGGCAGGCCTAGTATGTGAATTTACAGGGTAGTGTACATTAGAAGGGAGTGTACACTGGGTGTGCAAAATTTTTTTAACTAGTTATTAAAATTGGCCAATCAGAAACAACCAAAAGTCATATGTTCAATTTGTCATTGAGATTGACCAATTACAAATAACTCATGGCAAAACTGCTTCTAAGGGTAAAATGCCATTGACAGCAAAATAGCCACTGCCTAAACTTTTAGCTGGGCTAAGGACTTAAATCCTAACAAAGCACAAAACTGAATCTTATTACACAGTTACAATTAAACGCTTGGATTTGAATAGTATGGTATAGAATCTCAATCCTCTATATTAGGCATTCTAAAATTCTCGTTTCTACTAGTGAGTTATAAAATAAAATGGAAAAACTGCCAACTAATTAAGTGGGGTAAACTGAGGAAACTTAGAATAAACTACTACTATGTAATATTTATCTACTGCTTTAGTACCATACTTTCAAGCTTTGATCTAACCACTTTTTTAAATATTAGCAAATTTATTTATCACTTGGCAACACCAAATGTTTCAATAATTTTTGAACTCATTTGTATACATGGATTTTCAAATTGATAGAATCTGCTGATCATGCAAGTTGCCCCACAAATGGGATATAATTAGGAACAGGGTTAAAAAGCTTAAAAATGTTGAAGGTAATTAAGGGAAAGGTTGCAATACTTCAAGATACTAATCAGATAACATTGCTACTTGAATTACAAATTGATTCAATTCAAATCCAATAATAATCCATAGTCTTATAAACAATTTGTAAAAGATGATAACAACTTCTTCCATTGTCTACATGTCACTTATAATGAAAGCGTCTCGACATTGCTTGCACTTCATCATGTTGCATTTACATCAGCCAATCATCACTGCATGCACAGTGAAGCAAACCAGCTCTGCTGGAATTGCAAAAAATTGTTCAAAACTATGCAAAATCCAAGTAAATAGGTTAGTCTGAATTTTGTTAAACATGACTAGCTTTATTGTAACTTGTGCCACCTTACTAGACTTACATTGATTGGTTTGTCTAGAATTATTAGAGTATACTGTAGCCTGTAGAAATTACAGAAGTGCAGTCAATAAAAAGCAATTACTATTCACTTGGATCAAATTAGATTAGTTAAGCTATTATAGCAAATGCGGTTGTTCAATGAGATACTTTTTATGTGCAGCAAAACAGTGACTACAAAAAGGTGACAACATCTACGATAATTATCATAACTTGAATATGTACTGGTAATCATTCCTTAGTCCCAAGCAACTAAAAATAACGACATGAATCATTATGATCTTACAAATCAACTTATTAATCAATACTTATTTTGTGACTGGCCAAGACCATTATACTGCTAGAGCAGATGAAAACCAGATAAAATGTTGAAGACAAACCAACCCTACTGGTATCTTTCAGTCTTTTAAAAACAATAATTACGTTACTTGTTTTAAGCGCTACCTAACCGCTATTTTTTGTACTACCCAGTTTTTGTAAGCCAGCTAGTGTTCTGACTTCAATTCTGCATAACTCACCAGTACTTACTTTACATCACTACCGGTATATTTCCTACTACGCACATGCATGATCCATAGCATATTGAAAACTTTGCAAACTCGAGATTTGGATAAACTGCTGTAGGATCATTGTTTAGGAATTAATGGTACTTATTTTTCGCTTGGTTTGTTTTTTAATTTTGTTTGCCATATTTATCCTCCATTCACGAGAAAGCGAACTGTATCGCTACGTTTTTGGACGGTAAGTCCGCACTCGCTTGGGAGTTGCCATTTCCGGTCACCTGTCTTCCATATTAAGGTGGGGCGTCCCGTTAAGTGCCTTGCCCAAGGACACAACAAGCGAACTTGCTGGCTTGTTCTCCACAACCTCCCATGAATGCCGAGCGCCAAGCAAGGAAGTTGCAGATACCATTTTTTAAAGTCTTTCGGTATGACTCGACAAGGGAAATAAACCCCAAGTCTACCGACTGCGAAGCGGATGCTCTAACCACTACACCATCGCGTCGGTCAAACCATTATTGAGCCCTATCAGAAATACAAGTCACTTTCTTGTAAGTTTTTGTTACATGTATTCGGTTATTGTTGATCTACTTAAAAAAAATATGTAAAAAAATTTGGCCACTCACTTTTGGTTGCCCAACAACGCAATGTTCTTCTAGAGGAGCAATGGTCCAATACGGATGTAAAGCTGCTGCAGATTTAGTGCAGCTGTTGCAGGTTAGTAAGGCTGGAGGTGGCTTGCCTATATTGGTTCACCGTACGAAACTATTAGCAGGACATCTGTGCAGCAATACACAATCCTAAGAATATATAACAAATATTACCTTTTTCAGAGAAAAGTTGCAGAGCACATTTGATATAAAAGCTTCGTTACTAAGCATCAGTGTTTATTTTTCTCTGAAAACTCTGAGCGAAATTTATTTTTTGGAACAGTTTCTTCGAATTGATGGTGAATTATTTCTCTGTTAGAGATGACCAGTAACCAGTTACACAGAAGATATTTAACTCTGCAGCAAGTTGACAACGTTTTAGGATCAGTGAAGAGAAAAATATTGTTATTTTGCCACCAGCGCAAGGTAATGCTTATGCTACGGATGTAGAAGAAGATGTAAGCCATAAAAATGATTTGTTTTCAAACGATGTTGCGGGAACTTTAGAGGTACATAACAACGACAAATGCAAAGTCGCTTCCAACGTATCAGCAGTTCAAAGTAAAGAAAACAAACCACCCCCAAAGAAAAAGAATGCCGAAGCAGTGCCTAGAAGAAGAAAAGCAGCCTGAAGGAAATACCAGAGGCAAATGTTATGTGCTTAGCTGACAGCCACCCTCATCTTGCCCTGCTTGAGCCAGTTGCACTTTTTCGATTATTATTCAATGAGGAAATTTATTGTCTAATTGCTTGCGAAACGGAGCGATATGCGTCTCACCGGAATAAGGTCATTCATCTTACACCCCAGGAAATCAAAGCTTTTGTTGGATTTCTTCTGTTGACAGAATACAACAGCCGACCGCGTCATCGCTTTTACTGGAGCAAAAATGATGATATCAGCTGCCCACTGATAGTACGGTCAATGTCAAGAAAAAGGTTTGAAGACATAAAGAAGTTAATCCATTTTGCTGATAACAATAATCTTTCTATTGGAGATAAGCTTGCTAAAATTCGACCTCTACATGATAGAGCCAATGCTTTACTTCAGCAGTTAGGAGTGTTTGCAAAAGATCTGGCCATTAATGAACAAATGGTACCATACTTTGGTAGGCACTCTGCAAAGATGTTCATTTGTGTCAAGCCGATCAGATTTGGCCACAAAAACTGGGTTTTAGCATCAAGTGATGGCTACCCTTCCATATTTGAGACTTATACCGGAGCGTGTGATACTAAGAACAGCATCAAGCCTCTTGGACCAGAAGTTGTGTGTGCTTGTGCTCTTCTTTCGACAGTTGAAAACCTTGCTTGTGATTGTGTATATTTTGACAATTTTTTACATATTATTTACTGAGAGATTTGCACGAAAAGAATTTTAGGGCTCTTAGAACTATACGTGAAGGACGTACAATGAAGTGCCCACTGCGACCATCAAAAAGTGTTGAAAAATAGGAGTGTGGCTTCTTTGACCACCGCTTGTACAATTACGCGTCCATAGTGCGATGAAAGGACAACAAGGTCGTTTGCCTTGGTTCAAATTCCAGCAACATAAAGCCAACCAAAATGGTGAAACGATACAGCCAGCGTGAAAAGAAAAATATTAGTTGTGTTCAACCGTTCTGGTTCTACCAATACAATCAAGGCATGCGAGGCGTCGATTTAATTGATAGGCTTATGAGCCAATACAGACCAACAATTCAAGCAAAGAAGTGGTATTGGCCGCTGTTTTTTAACTGTATAGAGATGCTGACAGTGGTTGCGTGGAGGCTCCATGTCACCTTGGAAACTTTCCCGTGTTTAGATTTTCTTGAATCTGGCCAGTCAGTTGTTGGTGGCTTGTTGAAAACTACCGGCTCTGTGTCTTCAGGCCTTAATGGAAGAAGAGTAATCAACATCAGTGTTGGTCTGCACCACCCTGTCAACGCCGAAACTCAAGGACGCTGCAAAAAAAAGCACTGTAAAAAATGCGGTGTTCGCTTGCATCCTATGTGTTTCTTGGAGCATCATAAGTGATAAAATTGTGTTTATTTCTGGTATTTTTGTCGTTGTTTCCTGTCATTTAGAGTGTTTCCGCAATAGAAAGTGCTTATCGAGAAGACAGATCAGCGCAAATTTTTTGCGCAACGTTAACTGGTGATAGCGTTTTGGACCATTGTTCTAGAGGAACAAAAAAAGTAAACGTAAAAATGATTACTTCAGAGACAAAATCGCGCAAAAACCGATAAACCATTATCTTTTGAAGGCTTTGCAGTTACATAAAATCCAAGTAAAATTTTTTCACACTTTTGTGCAGAGTCAGTATTTTTACGCAAATCAAGGTCATTCCGATTTGAAAAAAATAGCTGTTTTCCGATGGGCGTTTGCAACGGAAGTTAACGAGTTAAAGAAAGACTTTTTTTGAATAGTGTTTGTAAGGTCATTAAAACTAGGTTTCTGTCTAAAAATTACGTCGATACAAAACAATCGACTGGTTTTTCAAGCTTCCGAATAATTTGTTCCTCTACAGGAACAATGGGTCCAAAATGGGTTAAAATCAAAATGTCCCAAAGGAGAACCGGAGGTAATGTCCACATCAGTTACAATGCAGACTGCATGTAAAAAACTGTTCCAAAATATTAGCAATATGCCAAAGTTTTCGCTGAATGCCCAGCAGATTTATCTGAATCTGGCTGCACATGCTAACAGCAAACAAGCTATGGCTTTACAAGCAGTATATTTGATAATCTAGATTCTAGAACAAGCCATAAAATTTTTTTTAAATTATATTTGGTAAAAATATAAACGTCTAAGCTTGCAGTGCTGTTGTTATTGTATATTTTTATTTGCCCTATTTTCTGAGGCAAAAAAAATTAAATTTAGCCCAAAACTGTTGGATTTATTGACCTACGAGTAGGCCTACTGAATGGTTCTTAATCTTAGAGACGGACTTAAGTCCGTTTAACAAAAATTGATTTTGAAGGAGATTTTAGAGAAATAACCCCAAACAATTTTCAGAAAATGTATCCCAGCATTTGTAAGCTGCAGATCAGTGTCCGAACAAACAACCATTTGCGACTCTCCGTGAACCTTTAATATATCATGTCTATTTCACCAAGGTCGTTTATCAAAGTGGAAGTCCTCCGAGGACCCCATCGTTTTCAATACTAAAATGGTTTGCTAAATGTAATAAATCACTTTGAACTAGATTTTTAAGCCACTAAAATTTATTTCAATAAACATATAATTAATATTTGTTATGACATGAACATTTATGGCAGCCTATTGTTATTTATTTATTTTATATTTTTTGTAGAAAAACATAGCCAACCCTAATTAATAATAAAGGCAGGCTACACAAAAATACAAGCAAAATACAACCAAAGCAAAATGTCAGTAAATAAAAATTATTAAAATTTTATCGTGTAGTTTGTAAAAGCTGTTTTTTTCACTGTTAGAACGACATAAATTGTTTGATTCAACTGTTTATATCATCAGGCATTTGAAACACAATGGGGGTTCCATTAGAATCCCAAATAACTTTTTCTTATTCTGCATGATTTTCAAAAAATATCTTATAACTTTATTTTTGCTATATTTATCTTGTTTAAATTAATTCACGAAGCATGCAAAGGTTTGGAGAAAAATGGACACTGTGGGTAAGGCAGGGGCCAAAAATAATTTATAGTTTTCTATGACACTCCTCTTGTTATGTTACAGGCCAATACCGCAACAAAATTTAAAAAATATTTGGCCAAAGCAAATCTTTTTTTTGCAGTAATTGAAATATCAGAATTTTATAATATTAACTTGTTCTGCAGTTACCATGTTTCCAATTTTCAGCTGATTTTCCTTCTTTAACAAATTAATTAGCCATTTAGCCTTTGGCGACCTTGCGAGATACGGACTTTAGATCATTGATGTTTTGCTGAAATCATGTGGGTGACTCGTAAACATTCTCGTTCTCTTCGTACGCTCGTTGTTGTACGATGTATCGTTGTTGTAAATCATTCGTGGCCTCAATGTTAAAATCCTCCTTTGGCCTAAAAACTGGTCATAAAGGAATAAACATAGTTACATGTCATGCTGTAACAATACTGGGTGACCAAGGCGTATGGCCAGGCGTGGTTCCGTCTGACGTGCGGCGAAGTGACCTAGCATAGAAAAAGAAGCATTGTTATTTCAATTGATGCATTCGATTAAAAGTAAAATTCAAATTCATTCGATTCAACTCAAAATTAAATTCATTCAATTCGATTCGCTTCAAGTCAATTCAAATCAAGATTCATGTTTTCAACGTCGTGTCTGTGATTGAAATACATTCGTTCTGTGGAGTCAGACGTGCTGTGGAAACTCTATAACAATACAGAAACTCGGCCCCCACAAGCCTACAGCAAACTCTCTTTACATATTGTTTTAATTTTGTAGCCTATAAATGCATTTTGTATGGCTTACGATTTAAAGATTACTTTGATTTTTGCCATGAACTTACCAACAGCCAACTATAGAAATGTTAAATCTATAGAGGGAAACTAATGAAACTTTCGTTTTGTAACAACGCCGAAGCGCTTAATTTGTAGGGTAGCTCTTTAGGCTACTTGGAAAGAGGGGATAGGCTGAACAAAATTGTGTGGAAGAAAGCGAAAAGAACACTACCTTTGCTCTCTGACTAGACTACTCATATGCGTAATGTAGTTTGCTCTTTTTGATTTTTTTTAATCGAACCAGGACGTTTTTTCATTACTTACCTATTAATAGCGATATTTTCTACAATTCGGCATGTTGCTTTTTCGGAAATGTGGACCAAGCAGTATGAGCAGAAGCCTTTGGCTAATGATATGTTCCTTCGTCTTAGTACGAACGCAGCTGTGGAAGAGAACATTAAACAGAACTAAAACACTCGTAATTGGAATATTGCAGGACGGTCTCAGCGTTATCGTTCAGATAAAAGCTATCGGATCATGCAGCTGCGCCAGCTTCACCCAAATCATTCTTGAGAGTAGAATATAAAGTTCAAGTTTTGGTAAATCTCGTTCCAAACTGAAATCGATTTCAAAAAGCACTATAGGGGGTCGTGCATAGCCGCCATTTTTTTCCCGAAGTTTCTGGAGTTTATGGCTACGTCATGCTTGCCCTATTTTCAACATAGGCCCTTATTTTCAACAAAGTGCAGGGAAGCTTTATTTTAAGATTGTAGAAGGACGCCAAAGTAATTGATACGCATTTTTAGGAAAAACCAACTAAATATAATATAAATAATAACCAACTAATAATACTACTTACAACTTTTTTGTAATTAAATGCCTATTTTCGCTTCTTAAACCCTCTGGCAGCGCGCTTGTTGCTAGGCCGTGGCGAAAAGTTGTCAGGGTAAGAACAAACAAAAATCCGAAGTGATGCACTTTTAGTTAAGTTATTGAAGTTGCAATGCTCCGACCACTGATGTCGAAATTACGAACATAGACAATTGTGAGAACAAAAATGAAAAGTTAATGTGTTTTCGACATAACCAATTCTTGTTCCAAAATCAGAAGTACCAAGTTTTTGATAGGAACTAATAAAAAACATTAGGGGCTCTTGCGCATACTCGGTATATTTCTTTGAAAGTTTTCAAAGTCCCTAGTAACGTCTTGTAGCTATTTCCAGCATGCACTTAAAAAGTGACTAACAATTGATATAGCCAATAATTTTATAAATTTTTGCTCCTTTATTTCATCCCTAGCGTGGAAGTGCAAATGTAAAGTTGTGGCGTAGGAGGGCGCCAAAGTGATTGCTGTCCAATTACCAAAATAAGCTATTTAATATTTGGCACACTACTGAGGACTTTCCGTAATTGTATGTCTATTTGTACAGTATGATCATGTATGTCTGGCTGGCGTGTGCTGCTAGGTTCTGGCATGATCACAGCTGGATAACTGCAAACCAACCCACAGTCAAGCACTTACAGTTGATTTATTGCAAGGGGTTAGACTTTAGTTGAAGAGCATAATCCATGGACCAGATTATCGTGGTAAAAATGTGCATAATTGTTGCGATTCCTGTTTGATAGACGAAAAAAATTGTCAATTTGGTTAACTTTGGAACATTTAAGTAATATGTATGTGTTAGAGGTTAAAATCAGTTAGGCTTGCGACACTACCGTACAAAAGTATTGTAACTTGCCATGGCATCATTGAAAAGCAGGTTTTTGACCAATCGTTATATGTTTATACTGTACTGTATCATTCCTCTTCAATCAGAAGCATATGAGTTGTTGTTTGGTTTCGAAAGAGCAGTAAATAACACGCGTAGCCGTAGTCGCTTCCTGCTGCTTTTTCTCACCTTTTCCACTTCGATCATAGCTGACATATTACGACATCACGGAGTGACTTTGAAGCGTGCAAGAAAAAAGGAAGAAGCATGCTCAGAAGGCTTACAGTGCTTAAAACAAGAATCGCTTGTTGCATTGTCAGTTCAGCTTAAATTCTTACAGAGTTGCTTTATGCAAAGCACCTTGTCAACATCTCCCCAAAAAGCTTTTAATTGTGTTTCTGCGATTGGCAACTTTTGAGAAAATCCCGAGAGCAAATTATGCGATAAAGCGTTAGCTGTGACCTCATCTCAAATCGCGAAGAGATGAAATGTTTTATAAATAGGTAAGTTGGGAGCTGACTTCTGTTTGAGCCCAAAGCTCTTCTCCTTTGTCAAGAATTTAAAATCTAAAAAAACTATCTTGGATTATGACCTCATAATGACAACGTTATGATCACTTCATAATTCCAGGAAGAACTCTCTTGTGATCCTTATCTTTGGATGGTGTTCAAAGGTGCCAAGTTTCATGCTCGTACGTCCAATAGTTTTGGAAGAGTAAGTACAAACAGACAGAACTTTGCTTTATATGTTAAATGAAAGGCTTACTAAACGCATCCAAAAAAATTGCAAGTTTGTATTCTGGGAACCCGATCATGCTTACTACGGGCCAAGCTGGATTATTTAATTTTTGGACTTAAATTGATCCATTTTCTTCATTTTCAAAGGTATCAACACCACAAACTCCCAGATGTATTTAATAACTACTTTGAAAATACGAAATAAGGCATCAACATGAAATAAGGCACGAAATCAAAACACGAAATAAGGCATCAACCTGTAAGGAACATTCGTAGACAATAAACAGAAACAACTTGCATAAAAATTATCTTTTCCCAACTTGCTTTTGTGATATATTTTAATCCTTCTTGTACATGGATGGAATCAAGAATTGGAATAAACTTCAAGTAGAATAAAAGAGTCTCTCGTATTCAAAATTAATCACGGTAAGCTTATACAAACCATTTATTTGGCCAATATACAGGGTGTCCAAAAAGTTTCGCCCGATTTTATAATAATAACAATTGTAAGTTTTAAATAAATTTTAAACTACTTATGGGGTGTTCTGGAAGACAGTGTGTACAAAGAGAAACCACGAACTATTCCTGACATTTGCCGAGTTATTGCTGACAAAATTGCCACAATTAATGTGGAACTATGCCAAAAGGTTTGTCGCAGTGTTGCTGCACGAGTGGTTTCCTGTATTGAACGCAACGGGGAACAATTTGAACTGTCTAAATGACCTGTTTGAACACTGTTGTAAACTTACTTCTTTCCTTTCGATTATTGTTTCGTCTTCGTTTTGTTCATAGTTATTATTGTGTTTTTAGTTCTCATTTATCATACAATAAAATTGATTTAAAAGTTACAATTGTTAGTAATATAAAATCGGGCAAAACTTTTTGGACACCCTGTATATGAAATTGCAATTATTTCTCGGACATAAAAACATTCTCAGCGCTATAAACATGTACATAATTGCTTTGTAAATATCACCTTCTTTCGCTTTTGATGTCATATAGGCTATTCTTAATTATTTGTTTATGGTAATTTAATGTGGAACTGACTCGAAGAGCTGGAAAGCTGTTTTGTTTTCACTAATAAAACATTGACCGATCAATTGATTGAGTGCAAAGTGGCCATTTTTCTATGAGAACCTTTTTTCTGAGTTCAGTTTCTTTAAAGTGATCATATTGTCATAAAATGTTAGGTTGTAACTGATTTACAGCCCACTAAAAATCACAAGATGAAAAGCAGGCACTACGCACACCTTCCGGCTGGGTAAACAAAAGAGTTGATGTTGTTTACCCTGATTTTAAACTTGCGTTGGTTCGAAATATTGATGATATCATCACGATAAGTAAAGAGTCAAAGTTTTTCCCCGTCCCCCAAACTTTATTCGGCCTGGCACATGCACACGAGTTTCGGCATCAAGCGACATTTACTCATGACTTACACAGTAGGCCCATTTTGGATGAGAACTAATAGGCGGAAAATAGAAGCAGACATGTATGCGTCGCCGTTTCCATATATACAGTATATACCGCAAAGTTTAGAGAGGCAACGAAATCTTTTGATTTAATACAGGTGCCTCAAAAAAAACTGCTGAATTATGTCAACAATGATCAAATAGTTGTGTGTTTAAATCTCACGAGGGCAGTGTTAATATTTTGTGGAACAAAAACGTTACCTCAATTGCATGGTTGCACTGCTTATGGCAAAAATATGTTGCGCCAGCTGTACTGGTAACCCCGAGCCAAGCCCAATCTTTTGTTAACAGTTTGCTGTTGGCATCCAGAGCTGGGAAGATTTTCCTCATCCCAATTTTCCTCATCCCCATCATTTGATTTATAAACGCATAAACTGCTGCGATGAATCGGTTTTGTTGTTGTGCATACATGTATATACATGTGCATACATGTGTATACATGTATGCTTAACACTGCTCCGAAACAAGCTGTAAGTTATAAATAAAACTGTGCTTTGAGGGTTGGTGAAATCAAGACTTTTCCAAAACTTAAAATGGGTAAAAACCTTATTTATTTAAATTTCCATTTTCAAAGCTTTTTTTTAACATGTTACCAACCACTTCAAAACCAGTTTATATCGAGTTGAAGTTATAACAATATCTTGTATTAAATGAAGCTGAAACAATACGCTACTTCTCAATATTGCATTGAATAAAACATTGTTAGAGATATCTTTCCTCATAAATTTACTCAAGGATATTCTTTCTTCCAAACTGTTGCATGCCAGATGAGAATTCATTGGGCACAAATATGCTGAAGAATTCTAGAATTGATTGGGTCCGGAAGAAATAATACCATCAAAATATGGTGAACCTGTGACACATACCCTTTGTTCCCCTCGAATTTAAAGACTCTACGCCCCTGGATAATAACCTTGAGTCAGTATCAGTGTCTTTACGTCTTTGTAGTGTGGTCAATTAAAATGCTTCTGCTTTAAAATCTCTGCATTCTGAATTTCTTTTCAAAAAAGATACCAATGGCTGAACCAAACAACGAAACACAAGATATCGTAATAGCGAAAAATGAGATGCTACGTAAAAAACAAAACACCAAAATAAAGATGGCAAAAAATAATAAGAAAAAGAAATGGTGTGATGGTGGTAAGATTTGACATTTTGCTTATTACGACGACATCATTTTACATTGGCACTAACGAACCTCAAAAATTGTGCTTCTTTTGATAATACGGTCAATGCAAGGAGGCTCATGTAAAACCAAGATCTGTCCACAATTATTGTTCAGGGATAGACCTCAAACAACTTGTTGCTCTGTTTTTATTCCTTCAGTACTCTCAACGGGTATGAATGAAATAACAACAGATACTAACTTGACCATTGGCACGCCAAATGAAAAAGATGCTCCATATCTCGTTTACGTAATAATTGCAATACAAGCACAATGTGTTGACATAAGCAAAACCCAAGTTAACATCTACACCAAAAAGCGCAATTCTGTGTGTGTGTGTGTGTGTGTGTGTGTGTGTGTGTGTGTGTGTGTGTGTGTAGTTTTGGCCTCAAACTCTTCCAAAACTAGTGGGCGTATAAACATGAAACTTCGCATAATTGATCTTCACTCAGTAATAAGTGTCCGGTTGATGACGTCATAATTAATCATAAGCTTTTGATGAAGGAAAACGGTTATGCTTTATTAAAAGCCTCTAGCTTCTTGTCGGTCACCAACTGCACTGAAGAAACCTGATAGGTCGAAACAGTGTCACTGTCTGCAGTTTTGCTAAGTGCATCGTTAGCCTCTTGCATTACTAAAATGGTTTTTGTTTATACGAGCGCCAGCTCCCGATTTCAACAAATTTAAACTTATGACTCCATGCACCAACTTCAAAAAATTTATTATTTAGGAACTAAAATGGCGTCATGTATTGACGTTTTATTACAAAATTTGTTTTCTTTATTTCTCAAAAAGTACTCACCGTACAAACGCGTTTGAAAGTTTTTTCGGTAGATATCAACAGATGCTTCCGTAAAAATAGATTTACAACGATTTCGGCTTTACCGATGGTGAAACAAGCGTTTAAGCACTTAAGCTTTGCTTTTTGCATCCTATTTTTTCTTTTGCTTTTTGAACACTTCACACAAAGCTCTGATTCATCATAATGGTAAAGTGGCATCATATTGCTGTCTGGTACCACAAATAGCAGCGAATACCAGCTGCATCCCTAATCCAAAGTCATTTTAAAAGCAAATTCATGAAATCCAAAGTAGGAGGAAAATCAAAAGAAATGTAGGCGCCGGCATGCTTACTCGTTGGTGGCAATAGCTAGATTGTCTTTCCATTAAGTCACCCTGGAAGCAATCTATATCAAAACAAACAACTCGTATTGGGCCGTCAAAAAAATTGATCTAGGCGTTGCAACTGGTCCACTAGCAGCTTGGATTATGGAGCTGATCAAACAAATATTTTTGATGGTCTGGCCCACTCTAAAAATGGACACTTTCTCTTTTCTACTTCATTGAATGTATGACCGAAACAATTCTGACTGGAGACCAACCCATTTGTAATAATAACTCGGCGCACATTGCTTAGTAAGAATTAAACAGCAGTTGGTCTACCAGTTGGTTTTAAAAGTTTAAACCAAAAATGGCCACTTCGATGGAGTATTTGCAGATACAGTAGGCGCCGCTTATTATGACCACGGATAATATGACCAGCCGCTTATTATGACCAATTTGGTACGGTACGGAATTTCTCCATTTAAAATTCTCCGTTTATTATAACCAAATTTCGGATAACAAGACCAACATTTTCTCCATCTCTCTTATTACAGTACAGTATTTTTTCCCGCCACGCACTTATAACTTCGTCTTTCCAACATATTGTAACATACTGTACTTAGTTTAACCGTCACTTGTACTGTTACAGTACTGTACTTTGTTTTGCTGCCAACGTTACACTGTTACTTCGGTTAAACGATGAATTTGACGGTATTTGGACTTCTGGTGGCTTTCGGCGTCGATTCAGGTGCTGTTATGGCGGCTTCGGTTTTTATGATTATTCGGATATTATGACCAAAATGGTCTGGTCCCAAGGTGGTCATATTAAGCGACGTCTACTGTAATAAGTACTTGAATTCAAATAAGCTGTTTCTAAGCTACCATACTGCATTGCAATTCCACAGACATCAAATTTCCAGTATTTACGTAAAGAAAAGTTATAACTACGTAAGTAACACTCCTTTCAACTCAATCTACTCAAGTAAAAGTAGAAGTAGCAAAAACAAAATTACTTAAATAAGTAGCTCTTTATCGGAAATACTTAAAGTAGTAAAAACAAAATTACTCAAATTAGTTGTAAAAACAAAATTACTCAAATAAGTTGTAAAAACAAAATTACTCAAATAAGTAGCTCTTCACCGTAAACCCACTTAAAGTAGTTTAGTTAAGTAGAACTACTTCGTTACTGATCACCTCTGCTAGCAGTACAATCAAACGATCTATCGGGTGATAGAAACCGGCCCTGAAACCCTGGCTATGCCTAGGGTTTCCACCACAAAGAATATTGTTTTTAAAATTAGACTCTGAAAAAGCAGAAGAAAAAAAAGAAGAGAAAAAGGCTTTTACCTTAAATTTTAGATTTTGAAAATATTGATCTCCAAAAAACAAGAAAAGAAAAAGATTTCTCCTTCGAGTTGGATCAAAAATAGAGTTTTCTTCCCTTTTTATCAAAAGTTTTCTGAAAAGAGCCCTGCCTCTTGCGTTTCCATGGAACTCCGCTTTTTTGCAAGCGGCATCTGTAGCGCGCATTGGCTTGTGGTGGATATATATTGTTTGAAGAATAATAATGAAAAATTTTGCTCTGCAACGCTTTTAGAGGAGAAATCTGAAAAACACATTGGAGGATTACCCGCTCCACATTCTACCCAAAAGCTTTCTACCGCAAGTGCTTTTTCGAAAGATTTGATCCAATTAGCAGCGTGGCTTTTCTCTTTGGCAGCGTGACTGATGACCTTGAAAATTCTCAAGATAGGCAACTATTCGAGCGAAGGATAACATATTAACTATGCGGCCTTTCCGTTAGTCAAAACAATGGTAATGTTGCAAACTTAATGCCATGAAAACACAAATGAATTTTTTTAACCAAAACCTAGAAGCTCGTAATATAGTCCAAGAATAGACAACTTTGATGATAGAGCGAATCACAGAAATTGATCTCCGCATTCAAAGGAACAAAGCATCAAATCTGCAAACGCTGTATTTGTTTGTTTAGAAGTTAAAGGCATTTTTTTCAGGTGATCACCTTTCTAAAACCAGGAAAATTGAAAGGCACGGCGAATAATTGGTATTCGATGGTGTTATTGCACTTTTTCAAAGTAATAACTTTTTTTTGAGATCAAATTTTTGAAAGCATTGCTACTACTTAACCCAAACTCGCGGTGGGAGCCCGTTATTTCTTGGTGTTTTTGCCGCTTTCAACTTAAAGATCATTTAGAAAGTGCAAAGCCTGTGAAAGCAAAATAACTTTTGCAAAGTGATTCGCGAGGCAGCCAATTGCCCGTTCTTGACACAAACGCAGTGTTCTATCAATTCAAACAAAAATTTACTTTTTTTTCTTTCGTTTTTCTTCTTACCAAGCTTTGTTTTCTTTGTCGATTCTAAAATTTAAAAATAAGCAATTCCAATCAATTAATCAATCAAACTTTCAGTGAATTCAACTGCAGCATTGCAATGCTCCACCTGAAGAAAAGTGGAGCTCAACATTAGTTATGAATTTAGCATAATAAGGACCTTTTAGATCTTGCAATAATGTAAAAAAAAGGGCCCCGAAGAGTTCTTGGCACAAGTTAATCTTCAAAGAAGCGTGACCATCATCCTCCAACCAACCTGACAATCAAGTGTTAGCTCTTATTTTGTCGAACATCAACTTTTTGAAAGTGATTGTTAGCCCAAATTGGCAAAATCCAAATTTAGTGACCTTTTTTTGAGATTAGTGTTTTTTTATTTAAAGAGGGGTGACGTAATTCTGAGGGGAACCAACCACAATCTGTGGAAGAATCTGAATTCTTTTAGTTTTACTTCTTGAACGCTCAACACCAAAGCCGGCAAGTTCTGTTATTGTGTCCATGGTAAAGGCAGTTCATGAGATTCTTCATTATTATGTGGCAGGCAAGTGGCGCGGTTTATCCGTTCCGGCGTCCAAGTCTAATAAAAAACTCGACTAGAGAAAAGGACAGTCTGTTTGGAACACGGTGTAATCACAAAATGGAAGCCCACCGCCAAGAGTTCGAACGGCAGTTGATGGCAAGCTAATAGTCGTATCTTAAACACGCTGGTTTGCATCATTGCTGTTATAACTACTTAAAACACGAAAGTGTGATTTTCAGTTTGACAAGTTAAACGCCTTTATACTATTTTTCAGCAGCTACGAAAATAGTTTATACTGTTTAAAGCTCATCGCCGAACTCATTTTCGCTTTATGTCTAAAAGCAGTACAAAAAAGTGGGAAAAAGTTCAAGACCGTGGAAGCAGCTCACTCCAAAATATATCATGAAGCTTCCACATATAGAAAGAGTCCTCGAAAAATGTACGAATGAGAACTGATTGAATTCACTGAACGCATGAATAAGGGAGAGTTTGGGAGATTGCCTTGAGATTTTTCGGTCTTTGAGTCAGGAGACACCCGTTCGACCCTGCCAGAGTTCAAACCCAAAACGTGAGTTTTGATGTGGTCGCCGATTGTCTTCGGTTATGCTACGTGCAAAAAAACTGATTGTTAAGCCTGCTGATTTGGACGCCAAGTCTCGCTTTCAGTCGATTGTACCACACTGTAACCAGTGTTTCATAAGTGCAAGCGTATTACGTTCAAGTTACCATAATACGACTATTGACCTTAGGTCAATGACGTTACTACTGTGACAGAAGGCGTCTGCCCAAGAGACGTTGTTTTTAGGGGGGACACTACTTGAAAAGTATTGTCGAAACAATTGCTGACAAAGACTTTTTGAAAAGCACTTTTTCAATTTTGTGCGCGACAATTTCTAAAGCCACCCCTAGATCGCAAGCCCAAATGACGCCGCTGCCTCAGGATTATATGAGAGGTTGATGTTGGCATATTGGTCGCCGATTGCCTTCGGTTATGCCATGTGTAACAAAACTGATTGTTAAGCCTGTTGATTTTGACGCCAAGTCTCGCTTTCAGTCGATTGTACCACACTGTAACCAGTGTTTCATAAGTGCAAGCGTATTACGTTACCATAATACGACTATTGACCTTAGGTCAATGGCGTTACTACTGTGACAGAAGGCGTCTGCCCAAGAGACGTTGTTTTTAGGGGGGACACTACTTGAAAAGTATTGTCGAAACAATTGCTGACAAAGACTTTTTGAAAAGCACTTTTTCAATTTTGTGCGCGACAATTTCTAAAGCAGCCCCTAGATCGCATGCCCAAATGACCGTGCTGGCTCAGGATTACATGAGAGGTTGATGTAGACATATTGGTGTTAGCTGTGGCTAGGAGCTTAGGCCATTTGAAGACCACTGCTAGTTCTCTTCCACATTTCTCTTATTGCTGATCACCAAGTAGGAGATCTGAGAGCACCACTTTTGAAGCCATTGGTATAATTCGACAGGGAAATTAAACCCAAGTTTACTGACTGCAAAGCGGACGCTCTCGCCACTTTATCATCGCGTCTGTTATATAAAGGTGCTCGGTCCAGATTGCTGGTCTGGGGGAAAGTTTGTTCTCTCTGTGGTATGCGCAGCTATGTTCGAGAGAGAGAGAGAAAAATGACAATAAATTTTTATTTATTTTCAAAAATGATAAGAGGAAGAATTTTTGATTACATTAGCAAAAATGAAATTTTAGTTGTAAATATTTTTAAAAGAGTGGTATTGGATCATGACTGTTAAATAAATGCATATCTTTGATGCACAAAGGAAATAGTTTTGGATTATTCGATTCTCCTTCACATTGATGAACATCAAGCAAGCCTTGATATCTACCATCTTTGTATTCTGAGAGTACTACCATGCAGTTGTACAGCTGATAAGTCATTACTTCATAATTCCAAGCGAATTGAAAATTGCTATTGTTGAAGTCTCCTTAAATCCCTCCAAAATAGTTCCATTTCCAATCTTTTAAATTCAGCGGAAATAGGTCAGCCCCATTTGGATTCCAAGTGGCAATAGTTTCAGACGTTACTTTTGCATTGATGTATAGCATGCAGCTTATGTAAAAAATTGCTTTATGTTAAAAACATAACCAGAAAACATCTGAAGAAAGCCAAGGTATTGAATAAAAATCGATTGCCTAGTTATTGACCACATCAACAAATCAGCGAATCAATAACCGAAAGAATAAATCGATTATGATAATGACGTCGCTAGTCACGAGTAATGTCTGATCCAAATAGTACAGCTTCGATATATGAGTATCTATGATTAATATGCCAATCTATTTGATTGAGTTTGCATTTTCAAGTAGCCTATGTGTCCAAGATGTTTCATAACCCAGCTTCATCTCAGGAAAGAGAAAGGTTAATCACCATAATGTGTGTCAGTCAACTGCCAACAGTTACGACTTTAACAGAAAAAAGCATAGATAACAGACGAGGCTCGTAGTTTAAATCCCACTCAAAGTCAGTATTACCGCCGTTATAAAGTGTCAAAATTTACTGCATTTTGCAGAAGACTGAAATGGATCTCATCAAAAATTGAAAGTTTGGATTGACCTTGGCATTAGAGTTGATCATAGACTTGCGAAGTAGGACTTGTGAACTTGGGTGTTTTTATTTCGAACTCGGACAAGCTGTTTTTAAAGAAAAATTCAAGTCTAATTTAGTCGAACTGAAAATGAAATGGTAATCAACAGTAACTACATCAGAAAAAAAAGTCCAGTACTTATATTATTATTTACACTAAATGGTAGGAGTACATTTTTGATAGTTGTTGTGTATTGTACACAATTGTGCAATCTTAATTTTTGTGGCTTGTTTCATTCAAGCAGACTTTGATGCTTTACTTACCTCCGCATATCTTTAAACGTTTGCTTCACTATTAGTCTCAATTTTGCAAAGTTGATATAAGCTAGCTCGCCGACTGATAAAATTGTAGTTCAGTCTCAAATTTATCTCATTTTGAAGTTATGTTTGTTGTAAGTTTATGGGATGTTTGTATCTGTGTGTTCGAACCTTCACTGATAATGAATCACATGTATTACGACTGGTCACCATCGTGTCGAAGGTGCGTGCTCAATTCTTAAGTTGTTCTCATACGATCTTGCGTGCTGCGATATGTTTGTTTTTGTTAGTAGATTTAGATCACCGTGGAGTAATTGTCAACATGCAACTTAAAAACTTGGTTCCAAACATAGGTAAATATTTATTTGTCATGGCCCTCACAACATGTTTCAATTTGGCTTCGTATTTTTTTGGAAACCATTCTTTTTATTTCATCATTATTCTTCTCATCGTGATCTGTTACCATATTTGTAGTCTTTGACTGCAAATATGGTAATTCGCATGTTACTGTACTACAACAAAACGAGGCCACTGAAGAGAAGGTTTGGAGTTCGTTAGAAGACAAAATTACGGAACGCGTTTCTTTAATCTTACCCTATCAAATTGTGTCTCGTGATATATTTAGGAAGTGTGACCAAGCCACTTCTCTTGTAAATTTACTGCAATAGAAACCGTTTATTTTCAATATCACTGATTTGTGTTTTAAATTCATGTTTATGAGATCACTGGTTCATGATTAAAATATTGCATCGGATTTGGACTTGGACTAGTGCAATGAAGTCGGATTTGGGCCTTGCCTAAAAATGACTGCTGGTACGATGTCCTGGGCCCACCTTTATGCGTGTCCATGCGCCCTTCTTTTTAAATCAAAAGTGGGCAATATTTTTGCAGGCGGGCCAATTCAACTAATTCGGATAATACCCAGGGTCAAGCCTAGACCCTTTCACGGATTTTCAAACCTCAAAAAGGTCGAATTTTTAAACTAAAAACCTGTTTTTACTGAGGGTGATAAATCTGTAAGCGCGAACCACAAGTCACTTCCTTCCGCGGACAGTACTTTGAACATCCCTGACGTAAAGGTTTCGAGCTCAGACTCTCGGTCAAGTCAGCGGTTTCCAAATTTTCATTTCTCGATGCCTTTTGAAAACTTTAAAGATTTGGGCCGCTCTACTCAAAAATAAAATTGGCTCAAATTGTGAAGACCTCTATTGAAAGATCAACTCTTTGTAACCATTTGTTTTGCCGTAGCTCGTGGCTCAAGCCGATTTTGAAACTCAATTTATTCATGTATAGTAATGCAAGAAGCTAGCGATGCACTTAGCAAAACTGCAGACAGTGACACTGCAGTTTTGCTAAGTGCATCGCTAGCTTCTTGCATTACTATACATGTAAGACCTTGTGACCACTAGGCTGTGACAGCACTATTGTTCTAGCAGTTGCTAGACTCAGTGCACCTGCGACAACCGCCACTCATTCACCAGTGATACGGCTTCGCAGAGTACTGACAGACCTTCCACCAAGTGGATCTAGTATAAATCCCTCAAGTGTGGCCGTCTAAGCTATGCTTTATTTAAAGCCTCTAGCTTCTTGTCGGTCACCAACTGCACTGAAGAGACCTGATAGGTCGAAACAGTGTCACTGTCTGCAGTTTTGCTAAATTTATTCAATTTAAGATAACAACTTCTTCTGTTTGATTTACGTAGCCGCCCAGGCAAAATCACGCGCTGTTCATTTTGGAAGTCACTAGCTCAGATCCTTTGTTAGCTGCTGGCAATTTTTGACTAGATGTACGTCATTTTCATTTGTTTCTTACTTAAAAGCAACTTAATATAAGTATGCGAGCCCAGGGGACAAACTCACAGTTTGGCCCAGCTGACATGCTTCATATTTTTCTGTCATTGTTACAGTAAAGACGAATCTAAATATAATTTTTTGTGGGAGTGTAAATTTTCTGCCAAAACTTTAGACAACATTTTTGAAGGTGACTACTCAAAAATCAAATGTTTTAGTCATTTTTTAGAAAACTTATTAAAAATGTCCTCATTCATATCCATTCAGTTACTATGTGTTTTTATAAAGCAGACATGCGAGTCTTCTAAAAATTCGACAGGTATGGTCCTTTTTGCTTATTTTTCTGGTTACGATTGTGCACTTGGCCCCTACCTTTGCACGGTCCTTTTGCCAGAAGCTTCTCAACATCTCTGATTCTGCTCAGAGGATTGACAATAGCAAGAGTTCCACCGGCTTGTTGGCAGTATTCTAAGCCTGACTTGATATCGTAAATTTTAGAATCGTCATAAAAAAACACCAAAGACTAATCTGAAGTTAACGACTGTTTAAAAACACTAGAACAGACTGCTTGAAACAGACTAATAGTTGTCCATAACCAAAACAAAGAGCATTTTATCATTTGTTTGCCATTAAACGCGCCTCCCTTTATTTTGTTTAAAACAGTAAAAAACATTTAAGTTAACCACTCAAGCAAGCAATAAACTATGATTTATTATTTCATTTAACCCTTCGTTAGTACCCTGGGGTGTTTGAGCACCCCAGAAAAAACTTTTTTATTATAATTTTGAGTTGGCAACAATGACATGAACTATCTTCCAAGTACCTTCCTAAATGAGTGAAAAGATAAATCACTGAGAATTTCATAACCCCATACCGTACACAGTAGGGGATTAGAGACATTTGTTGTGGTTTGGGGTGTGACGTCACCCCATGGTACTAAGCATGCCATTCCTTAGTTTCCTGGATTTCGGCGTTAGTTTTCTCTCTTCTGCTTTTTTAGACGAATTCATATTTATTAATAATTGCTAATTAATATTGCTTTTATTGATATGAAGAAAATAAACATGCTTAATTTATAATTTTTATTTCTTTATTCTTGTAAAGGTATAATGCAAGTCAAAATTTAACTATTTTCTGTGGTTGACCTGATGTGATACAAAAGCATTCTTCAGTATCAGTAAATGAAAATTTTTTTACTTATTAGTAACTATAAAAACTTACAAAAGAAGCTAAATGAACATTATGTAATGATAAGCGAGAGGACAGGAATTTTAAGAATGGGGTGTTCAAACACCCCAGGGTACTAACAGTTTTACAAAGAGTACTAACGTAGGGTTAAGTTTTCTAAAATTCGATCTTTGTTCTTCATTGGCCAATTGTTAATGATGTATGACTTCATAACTAGCAAATATACCTACTGTCAGCATTGGCAAGTTTTCATCCTTAATTTAATTAACTACACGTCTATCACGATACATTGATCTGCCCTTTGAAACTCCTCCCTTCTCCGGTGGTCCATAGCCTCCCATGGATCCACAGAGAGCTTTTTTTGGCTCACAAATGATTTTGGGAAAGGCACTCTGTAAATAGTCGTGAGGAGTTAAGACCCGCATATATGTTTAAGAAAAAACTTTGAATTGAGATAGAGCAAAAAAAATAATTGCAACTACGAATCTGCCAAAAATTTAGAAAAATAACCCAAAATAGGTAAAACAATTGCCTTCAAAACGTTGATCTCCAAAAAATAACAAAAATTGATTTTTTGCGATTTATCTCTAAACGAAAATCCCTGGCACAGGCTCGATGGCGTAGTGGTTAGAACGTTTGCTTCGCGGTCGGTAGACCTGGGATTTTTTCCCGAGTTGAGTCCTACCAAAAGGCTTTTAAAATTGATATTTACAGTTCCCCTGCTGGGCGCTCAGCTCAAAAGGGATAGTGTAGACAACAAGCTGGAAAGCTTGCTTGTTGTGTCCTTGGGCAAGACACTTAACGGGATGCCTCAACATTTACGTGGCAGACAGATGGCAAAGCAAAGCAGTCTACCTGTCCTGGTGGCTCAGCCTAACTGAAGACTAGCAAAAGGGGTATGAAAATGAGAAGTTCACAATATGAGAAGCTTCTACAAAAACAATGAAAGGTCTTTCCCACACAAAGAAGAAGAAAAATATTTGGCTAGGGGAGTCTATAGCATTTGCGGAAGTGTTCGAAGGGATATGTGGCATCAAAGAGGTTGCGAACCGCTGGCCTACACCCTGGATATCTTCATGATAAATGCATACTACTACGCCAATTATTAGTAACTAAAGAATTAAATAGTAATTAGTAGCAACTAAGAATGTGACCTACCAAAACAATTTTAAGAATTTTCGGGATCCTTAAAAGTAAGTGAAAGAAAAGTTTTCGCATAAACTCGACTGCATTTGATGAACACTTTCTATGTGTCTATTCATATTTGCAATTATATAAATGCAACTTCCTTTGCTATAAGTTCAACGAACGCGCTGCATATTGTGCTAGAAAGCCCACATTCCTTACTGCATTTTCGGATCGGTAAATCAGGCTACAAATCATTAAACTGTACTAATGATTTAAGTAGCCCATGAAATGACCCAAAAGCTTTATTGTCCCCGTGTAGCGGTAAATCCCTTTGATACAAAAACTTCACAACGCTTGCTTTGTAACACTTTTTGGCTTTGAACTGAGTACCGGTTACATCGATAACACAACAACTTTCACTAGCGTTTAATTCTCACAATTGTTTTTTGGGCGAAGCAGGCGTTGCCAGATTAACCAATATTGTCATAACCAACGCCACTAATGAGGGCCCAACCGGCTAATCTATACTATAAAACCCATTTTTGTCTTCCTGCTGTCTATGTTACCGAACATCTTCAAAACTAATGGGCCTAAAAACAAGTAACTTGGCACGATTGGTCATCATCCCAGAGTGAGTGTCTAAAAAATCTGGTTTGGTCATCATGAAGTCGCAATGAAGATAATATTTTTAATTTGCATCTCCTTGCAAAACAACCGATTTTTTTTTAAAGAAAAGCCAGCATCTGACCTACTCACTTGCGAAATCAATATGCCTTCAGGGAGGAAGATGACGTCAAAACGAACGTTTAATTGTGCAAAGTGTTTTCATTTTTTCAAAAACTAGAGATCAAGGAAACGGGTTTCTTTTTATGATTTCTTTGCGATCCAGTTTGTAAATTGGTTTCTTCTTGATGAAAAAAACTTCGACAAAAAGCTCAAAGCCTTTTTTATACGATCAAAAAGGAAGGAAATATCATCATTGATGCAAACGTTGTGATAAAGACGCCAAGCATTTTTGATGGTAATGTCAATAACTTAGGTAAACAGTGAGAACCGCCATTTTTTCCTCTGATTTAACCTCTATACAGAGACACCTGCTTATCCAACATAACAACACCTTTCGTATAATTATTATATTCTGATATGCATTTGAACATATCGACGTTGATATGCTTCTTTTGCTTTTGAGAGTAGAGCCGAGCTTTGACAGTTGGAAATACACTGCTGTAATTTGTGGCTACGGACAAGTTTGTTGCCATTTCACTTCGTTACAAGAATTTGATTTTTTTCATCAAACCAATTGCCAGCTAATCCCCTTTCTTTTTTTGTGCTTTTGTTTTGAATCCATCAGCGACCTTTTTTCAGACAATTTTCCCGAATCGTACCAGTGGTCTTTGGTTTTCTATCTTTTAGGATAGTCATGATTCTTGTGCTGGGGAAAAAATGATCGGAAAACAGTTTATAATTTTTTTGTTTCATCGGACGGTAGCATTTCGGTCAATTTATTGACAACTTTAATGCACCAAGGTTCGCTTGGTTGATCAGCATCCTTTTTAAGGTATGGCTTTGAAGTAAAAAAGATACCCTTTTAAAGGCACCAAAATTTGTACCCAAATTTAATCAGTTTACCTCTCATAAACATTTTGACCGACGCCTATGCAATTTGCTGTGCAATGTGTTTATGTTGCACGCACTGACATAGTCGATTAGTTGTGCAAGGCAATGGCACAATAAAGGCTTTCAAAGGCTTTCTCTTGTAAGTCTTAGCAAAACCTATCTGATTGTTGCAAAATTTCCTTGGCAAAAGCTTGATCTTTCCAAAAAGGTCTCCACTTGACACTCCCCTTTGCAAAAATTTCAGATCAATCCTGGTGATGTGTCAGAAGGAAGATTAAATCAAATACCCGGAAAAGTGTTCAATTGGAAAAATATTTCTTGCATATAAGCCTACTGCAACACAGTAGCCGCAAACGAGAGACGTTTATGACCGGCGCGATGGCGTAGTGGTTAGAGCGTCCGCTTTGTAGTCGATAGACCAGGGGTTCATTCCCTAAGTCTAGTCATACCAAAAAACTTTAAAAATGGTATTCACAGCATCCTTTCTTGGCGCTCAGCATATAGGGATAGTGTGGAGAACAAGCCGGCAAGCTTGCTTGTTGTGTCCTTGGGCAAGGCACTTAACCGGACGCCTCCATCTTTATGTGGAAGACAGGTGGCCTACCCGTACTTCACCGGGTTACATCATGAAATTGCTAACCCAGCATGTCGTAAAAGGTTACTCTTGGGTACCCACCAGTGGCAGTCCGCCTTGTTGGTGGTGGAGCTACCAGTCACTCATGACTGGTTCGAAATGGGCTACCATCTTTCCCCTAGCCTAATTTCAATTAGGTCGACCGCTATGAACCTGAATTGCCGTTCGTGCCGTACCTCCATCCCGATGAAAAGGAGACCGTACATCCATCCCGATGAAAAGGAGACCGTACATCCATCCCGATGAAAAGGAGACCGTACCTCCATCCCGATGAAAAGGAGGCCGTACCTCCATCCCGATGAAAAGGAGACCGTACCTCCATCCCGATGAAAAGGAGGGTAATCACAACAACAACAACAACAACAACAGAGACGTTTATGTTTATCCAAATAATTATCATATAACGCCAATGTCCCATTTATGGGACGTGAGATTAAAACCTAATTTAAATCTTTAATATGTGTTTTTTATCAAATGAAGGTTTTATGTAATTTTTAGTTAAAATATTGCAAATTAAGTTATTACGCTACAAGCGCATTTTGTAATGCACGATACAACGCTTTTTCTGATATCAATTAAATTATTGTGACATCACATAGCTGTTTGTTAGTTTGCAATCCCAGTAAGAAACGAATTTAGTGCAAATTTCAAGCAAACGATCCGCCCTCGATTTCATGTGTAAATCTTTATCAGTGAAACCATGTGTAACTTAGTGGATAAGGAAACCTTGTCATGGTTGAGTAATCACGCAGTTTTTGCTTTGAAATATTTTTGTCATTGCTGCACAAAATCAGTAGAAATTTTGCCTTGCATTCTGTTTCTGTTTTTTCTGATTTTTGATGATTTTTCCTCATACATTTTGATCTTCTGTTACGAGATTTAAAAAAACATATCAAAGCTCCCCAAAATCAAGTCACCGTTCAGTGCACTTGATCTCCTTTCCATAAATTTACACAGAAATTGATGAGAAAATGGGCTGAAAACTCGAGTTAACGGGGTTTGCAGCTCTCGGACAGGATTTCAGTGCAAAAGTACGCTGACAGAAGGCTATAACTTTAATGAGTATTTTCATAGGCAAGAGTCAAGCTTTTAATGGGCTAATGAAAAGCCTGGAACGAGCTTTTAACTTAGCTCATATTCAAAAGCATAGACAACTTTAAACCATTAAGTCCAAACTCGTTGCCTAAAAGCAGTAGCAAATACATCTAGAAAGCCTAACAGCGCCCGAGTTCAGTGATAGAGTCCGCTCAAAACGATGAATATTTTAATAAAAAAAGATAATGTAATTTTCTTGAAGAGCAGCTAATGCTTTATGTAAAGGGTGGCCACATTTGCTGTACCAAAGAGCCCAAAACGATAGGAGCCATCATTGAAATAGCCGCTACGCAATTCCAAGTTTGAATTGATGCATTTTCTGTCCAAATAGAAAGTGATGACTTTTTTTTGGAAACAATCATTTTCAAAGCCCGAAATTACGCATTTGCACCCTTCCACTGGCAAGAAAACGAGTCGCACAACAAGTGGCACACCCCTACAATATATTACTGCGCACAAATGTTGAAAAAGGGTCTGCTATCTGCCATGCCCCGCGTGCTGCCAGCTATACCTTGAGGCACCGCGTTTGGTTTGTAACCTTTGGAAGACCTTTTTATGCATAATCACTGCTTGTGTGATCAGCTTCGCATAAGGATATCGGTATCACTCCATGGTCGAGCGGCTAGAACTACGTCAAAACGAACCCCGCTCAATAGTAAACGGCACGTAAGTCTTGTGTTTTGTGTTAGTCTGGTTTATAATAGTAAACGTTGATGCTATTGGGGGACCTCTCGGCCCTTGGCAAGCCCTGCTGACGAGTCCAAAAGGACGAAACGCGTCCAGGGATGGACTTTGTAAATTTCAATATATCTCTCAATAGCATTGCTTCCTTCGGAAGCCTCGCGCCTGTAGGACTCGCTTTGTTGTTTTGTTTCTCGCTTATAAGACGCTCTCTGTCGATCGTAACCACTTGGAACCAGCAATATAATATCAATATGTCTCTTTTGCCCTTGGGCACAGTAACTGGAAACCTAAAAGCCAACAGCTTACCAACAAATAACTGGATAAAGCAGCTTGTATTTAGTTTACCAGCACCGTGTGGGCAAATTTTATATCAGAAGAGTTCCAAAACTGTTTCAACACTAAAAAAGTGAATTGTCTCAAACAAACTCTACGTTTTAGCGACAATATCTTTTTTTTCGGAAAAATAGCTGCTGCTCTCCCCACGTCTCTCGTCTCCAACATGAACATGCCAGGTTTTAAGCTAGCGTATATAACCAGGGTGGCCAAACTGCGGCTCGCGAACGGCTTGCGGCTCTTTGAGTCTTCGAATGTGACTCTTTGATTCATGCTGTTTTTGTGGACAGTAATAAAAACGATTAAAATTGGAAAACAGTAATCAAACCCTAGCAGGATAGTCTAGCCAAGCGACTTTACTCCATATCAGTAAATGTTGAAAAAGGGTCTGCTATTAACAAACAGTAATAAAGTCAGCTTAGACATTTATTTGCCACAAGAAAAATTAATTTCGCTAACGTATCCTCAGTTTCTGCAAAAAATAATAAAAAAAATCGCACAAACAACATTAAATATTTTCAAACAAACTAATGCTAAACCAGAGAAAAGGCTGTGCTAAGATTATAAAATCTTCAAAACTCAACAAGAAGCAAAAATATTTATCTGCACAGGGTCTACAATAATAATAAACAGCTATCAAAACTACAGGCCATAAAACTAGCTCCGACTCCTTTCAAAATACATTCAAACTAATATGATAGGTTAAGTTATATAGCAATAGATGTGAGATAAAAGAGACGTCTAATTACTAAATAAACAAAAGGCAGTATATCATAATAATGAGTGAAGGGTCACAACCTATAGAAACAGTGCCGTAAGTGATAGATAACACAATGAGATGTGAGAGGAAATAAAACTAAAACAGTATTTAAACTATATTAACTATATATTTAAACTACAAAACAATAAAACTATGTAATGTGAGACACAGACAAAACCAGATATTGTTGATTGTTTTTTTGTAACGTTTGTAGATCAACTGCCCAAACATATCTTATCTATTTAAGAAACATATAGCTAGACAAATTAAATGCCACTATTAATATAAATAAAATGCTCTTGCCCACAATTAAGTGACTTTGCAACTATTTTTTTGTTTTTGAAATACTGTTTTAGTTTTATTTCCTCTCACATCTCATTGTGTTATCAATCACTTACGGCACTGTTTCTATAGGTTGTGACCCTTCACTCATTATTATGATATACTGCCTTTTGTTTATTTAGTAATTAGACGTCTCTTTTATCTCACATCTATTGCTATATAACTTAACCTATCATATTAGTTTGAATGTATTTTGAAAGGAGTCGGAGCTAGTTTTATGGCCTGTAGTTTTGATAGCTGTTTATTATTATTGTAGACCCTGTGCAGATAAATATTTTTGCTTCTTGTTGAGTTTTGAAGATTTTATAATCTTAGCACAGCCTTTTCTCTGGTTTAGCATTAGTTTGTTTGAAAATATTTAATGTTGTTTGTGCGATTTTTTTTATTATTTTTTGCAGAAACTGAGGATACGTTAGCGAAATTAATTTTTCTTGTGGCAAATAAATGTCTAAGCTGACTTTATTACTGTTTGTTAATAGCAGACCCTTTTTCAACATTTACTGATATGGAGTAAAGTCGCTTGGCTAGACTATCCTGCTAGGGTTTGATTACTGTTTTCCAATTTTAATCGTTTTTATTACTGTCCACAAAAACAGCATGAATCAAAGAGTCACATTCGAAGACTCAAAGAGCCGCAAGCCGTTCGCGAGCCGCAGTTTGGCCACCCTGGTTATATACGCTAGCTTAAAACCTGGCATGTTCATGTTGGAGACGAGAGACGTGGGGAGAGCAGCAGCTATTTTTCCGAAAAAAAAGATATTGTCGCTAAAACGTAGAGTTTGTTTGAGACAATTCACTTTTTTAGTGTTGAAACAGTTTTGGAACTCTTCTGATATAAAATTTGCCCACACGGTGCTGGTAAACTAAATACAAGCTGCTTTATCCAGTTATTTGTTGGTAAGCTGTTGGCTTTTAGGTTTCCAGTTACTGTGCCCAAGGGCAAAAGAGACATATTGATATTATATTGCTGGTTCCAAGTGGTTACGATCGACAGAGAGCGTCTTATAAGCGAGAAACAAAACAACAAAGCGAGTCCTACAGGCGCGAGGCTTCCGAAGGAAGCAATGCTATTGAGAGATATATTGAAATTTACAAAGTCCATCCCTGGACGCGTTTCGTCCTTTTGGACTCATCAGCAGGGCTTGCCAAGGGCCGAGAGGTCCCCCAATAGCATCAACGTTTACTATTATAAACCAGACTAACACAAAACACAAGACTTACGTGCCGTTTACTATTGAGCGGGGTTCGTTTTGACGTAGTTCTAGCCGCTCGACCATGGAGTGATACTGATATCCTTATGCGAAGCTGATCACACAAGCAGTGATTATGCATAAAAAGGTCTTCCAAAGGTTACAAACCAAACGCGGTGCCTCAAGGCATAGCTGGCAGCACGCGGGGCATGGCAGATAGCAGACCCTTTTTCAACATTTGTGCGCAGTAATATATTGTAGGGGTGTGCCACTTGTTGTGCGACTCGTTTTCTTGCCAGTGGAAGGGTGCAAAGGCGCAGGTTCGAATCCCTCAGGTGCGTCGCACCAGCGCTGACTCCCAAGAATGCAATGTACGCGTAACGTCAAAAGGGCGCCTAACTAGTTTCGGTGGGTCCCAAATGACTGCACCGCGGCTTATATAATGCACGGCCGCCAAAAGGTCAGCCCCTTGGCCTATTCCACTCCGAGCGTAGCTACCGATTCTGACAACTAGCCCATTGCACGGGTAATAACTAATGTGTTACATAGCGTAGCCCGATCAGCGACGTAACTAGCGCCAGATACCACTTAACAATTACACGCGGAGATTACCCCACATAGCTCTTCGGCAGGGTTTGCGCGATCACAGTGCTCGAGCTACTAGCAGAGCCCCCGCACCACAGGAGCACATCGGAACGGGCGTTTCACCGAACGATGAACTTGTTAACATGAGATAGTTACTCATATGCAAAATGGAGAAAAGACTAGAATTCAAAATCGTGTCTTTATCGATAACAATAACCTGCCGAGTGGCAAGATTAATATTTATTGTTTTGGATGCTTTTTGAATCGATTTTTGTTTTGTTTGAACAATTATCAATTTTGGTTACAAATTAACTTCTGTGCATTCTTCAATACAAAAAACGGTATGTGTTGTGTTAAACAAAGTAGTATAGGATAATCCATTTGGCGCGGTTTTAGGCAGGGAATTAAGCGGAGAAATGGCGTCACGAGTTGGGGAATTTTTGGTGAAGTTGGGAAATTTTTGGTCACGAGTTGGGGAATTTTTGGTGAAGTATGTGGGTAAGTATAAGGGGTATGATGTGATACGATGGTCGGAGAGATTGGGGTCCTACAAAGCAGTAAAGTGTTTTGTATCACTAGAGATCGGTAAGAAGTCAATTGTCAAAAGTTTTTAGGATATGAGTTATATAATGTATTAGGATTATGTAATTTTTTATTCAGCTGTTTGTTGGGATGTAATGCAATCTCCGGCTTGTCCAGACTTACCCAAGATCGAATCTTTTTCTCTGTACTTTCCTTCCGTAATGACTACATTTTATTGTATGAAATTCACCTGTTTATTCTTGGCAGTTCTTTCGACACCGTTGCACAATCAAGCTTGCTATGTAAACCAGCTTCTCTGAAAAGTATATTTATTATATGAAAGTGAAGTTAGTGAGAAGATATAAAATGGAAGATTACAAATGCAAAACTTGCTCTAAAGTCTTTACCGAGAAATGGAATGTGGTAAGACATATGAAAAATATACACGACAAGCAACAAAAGCACAAGTGTGAGATATGTGAGAAAGATTTTTTGCGACTGTCTGATTTAAGACGTCATAAAAAAAGTACTCATTATAGAATAAGTGAAGCTCAATGTCCGAAATGCAACAAAAAATTAAACAGAGCAGACAATATCAAATACCATAAATGTGAACAAAAAAGTAAATAAAGTAGCGCTCCTGGTCTGACCAGCTCATCAGCCGCGTTGTTCCCAGGGAGAAACGAGTGTCTGGGGACCATTATAGCTTGATAGAATAGGAGGAGAGAGAAGACAGTTCCTGCCAGATCGGCCACAGAGTTTAAGATAAGAGGAAAAATGGAGGAGAAGGCAGGGTGGCGAGGACAGAACGAGAGTCACATAGTAGGAGAAGAGAAGAGAAATGGCTGACTTGTTGGTGCTGCCGAGACCAGCAAAGAGCGTGCAGAATGGCGCAGGTTTCATCGGAAAAACTTGAACATACTGGGCCTGCTGAAAAGGAAAGAGTGGCCTCAGTGCCACAGAGAGAGCAGTTGGCAAGAACGCCGGGGCCGCCCTTGACAAAAGGAAAAGGAACAGAGCCGTCTGTCTAGAGTACTAGATCATGAGGGGGGAGAGAGTCAAGGTGGGCGAGAGCCACACCTTGGCGAGAGAAAGGAGGATCAGAGCGAGAGCATGGAGTGGAAAGGGTGGACTCCACGGTGAACGAAGGCAGATTCCAAAGAGGACAGGGGGGATAGCAAGGAGAGCCTCCCTAAGAGAAGTAGGAGGAAGCATGAGCGGATGAGTAGACGCAAAAGCTCTCCAGGACGATCTGTAGAGTCTTGGTTTCACTCCAAGTCTGGCCAAACCTGAAATAGGAAAAGAGTTTGGGAGATGAAGAGCCCGCTCATAACACGAAAGAGTGACACGAGTCAGGATTACTCGTAGAGGAGAAAAAGAAGCCTCAGAGAGAAGATGTGGGATAGGGGAGGACGAGAGGCAGTCGGTGATGGCGCGACTGGCCGCTCGGTGGAGGCGTTCCAATTTGGTGATATTGGTGACACTTGGGAAAGGAAACCATCCGGGTGAAGCGTAAGTGAGAAGGGACTGAAGAAAAGCTTTATACAGAACAGAGTGGGACTCCTTAGAGGGGCACCATGAGAAAGCAGAGATACAGCATAAGGCCTTGAGACGTGGGAAAAACTTGGCCTTCAGCGCAGATACATGCTTAGTAAAGGAAAGAGTACGGTCGAAGGTAACCTCAAGAAAGATTGGAGTTGGATTGAAACGGAGACGGGAGCCGAGTAGGAGGAGGTTGGGTTGGAAGTTAGCTTGGTGAGGAACCACTGAGAAAAAGGAGGCCTCACATTTTCTCGGATTGAGAGGAAGACACCAGTACTCAGACCAGCGCTCCAACCGAAACACAGCTCCTTGTGAGGCCTCCACCGCAGTAGGGACCGAGGGAGAGGTGGACCAAATGGCCAGATCGTCAGCATAAAGAGAACAGCTGATGGAAGAAGGCAGAAAAGCTGGGAGATCATTGATGAAGAGAGAAAAAAGTACAGGGCTTAGAACGGATCCTTGTGGAACACCTCGACGGACTCGAAAGGAACGACTTTTGTGATTTTGAAAAACCACGCAAGCGTGCCTATCAGAAAGGAAAGATTGAGTCCAATGAGCAAAGCAAGAAGGGAGACCAGCCGAAATGAGTTTATGGAAAAGGGTGGGATGCCAGACAAAGTCGAAAGCCTTAGAGAAATCAATAGTAGGCAGCATCGTCCGAGAGCTCGGCCTGGGTTTGTTAAACCCATCCGAAATGGACTAAAAAAAGAACAGAATTTGATCAAGTGTAGATCGTCCAGGGCGGAAACCGGCCTGGCGGGGAGAGAGAAAGAAATTAGATCCCAGAAAGATGAGTAGACGGGATAGTAGGATGCGTTCAAAAAGTTCTGAGACGCAGGAGGTGAGAGAGATCGGCCGGAAGGAAGCAGGAGACTCGAGAGGTTTTCCCATCTTGTGGATGGGAAGATTGGAGGCAGCTGCAAAAGATTCAATGAGGGAGAAAGGAGAGCAGAAAAACGAGTAAGACTCTTCCAGGAACGTGGCGCGGCGGAGCTCAGAGAGGTAGCCTCTGGCTTTGCTACGTAGGGTCTTTGGCTGAAAAACGGAAAAATGAGATCTCATGTAAGCGGCGTAGACCGAAGCCGATTCCCTGGGAGAAGAACAGTTTGGAAAATTAGGAGAGGAGGAAAACGAGGAACGAGAGCCAACAATAGAGCAGAGAAGAGAGTATACAGATTTCGGATTTGATTTGGGTGAAAGAGAAGAGCAAGTCGTCTGCCATGCCTCAGCCTTGGCCTTGGCAATGACTGACGAGGCGCGTCGAAAAGCGGAGATGTAAGCCTGGCAATCTACATCACTTCTGTGAGCGGCAGAGAATGCCTTGCGTCTTTCACTAACCGCACCTTCCACCTCAGCAGACTACCAGGCTTTAGGAGGGCGTTTGATGCGGCCGAAAGAAATGGAAGATTTGGTCGCATTCAGTGCCAGAGAAGTAAAGAGAGCAGCAACAGAGGAAAGAGAAAGAGACGAGTATTCCTCTGCAGAAGGACAATGTGAGTCAAAGTAAGAAACAAAGTCATCCCAGCGAGCTTTTTTAAAGTTGAAGGAAGGAGGACGCTCGTTGGGGCGAAAGACCGGAGAGAAAGGGACGGATAGAAGAATTGGTAGGTGGTCAGAACCCAGGTCCTAAAGCACCTCCCAGGAGCAGGAAAGGGTAAAAGAGGAAGAAGCAAAGGAAATGTCAGGAGAGGAGCGGCTGCCAGAGGAGCAATGGAGAAGGGTGGGTGTGTCAGGGTCATTGAGGGGGAGAGGTCAGAGGAGATGACCCAGTGGAATACTTCTTCCCCGCGGAGGTCGGAAGTACCTCTTGAGTCCCAGAGGGGGTGATGGCAATTGAAGTCCCCCAGAATGAAGAGATTTCTGGAGGAGGAAAGAATGGAGGGAAAAAAATATTCGGTTTTGCCATCCGTTGGAGTGGAGCGAATAGGGGGGGGGCGTACACACTAAGAAATAAGAGCGAGGAGAAGTTGTTTAGAGATGTTGGCCCCTACATAATTAGAGTAGGGATCGAGCGAAGAAAGAGAGGAAGTAGAAAGTTCAGAAAAGGATAAGCCCTGCCTGACGATGATGACGCCGCTGCTGGCGTGTGTGGCACAGGAGAGGGAATGCCAGACCGGGAGTGGGTGCGATCAGAACGCAGAGCAGAGAATCCAGGAATCCGGAAAGAGGAAGATGAGTGAAGATGGGATTCTTGGATATAGATAAGGTCAACAGAATGAGACGAGAGAAAGTTTAGTGCTCCTGGCTCGAAGACCTACAGCATTCCATTGAAGAACCCTGAGAGAGTCAGGGGGGAGAGGAAGCACGAGGCGTAGAAGGACAGCCAGGAGCAAGGGACGGTGGTGAAGGGGCAGAGGGAGAAGATACAGAGTGGGCCGACGGGGGTAACAAGTTTGAAGACGAGGGTGGGGCGAGAGTGCTGCATTAGCAGACGAAGAGCTAGATTGTACTATGGAGGTATACATGTCTAGGGAGTCCGAGGAGAGTCACAGTGTTACGAGTGGGGACACAGCAGGGGGGGAAGCTCTAAGAGTGAGAGCTGTCAAGAGTTCTGATTTTGGAGAGGGAAAGTTGTAAGCACCTTAGATGGACCAATTTGGAGCAGGAGCAGCATTGCACTGACTTGCCCCGCCAGGTCACATTTCCAGCGCACACAGAGCAAGGAAAGATGGGGCCAGGGTTGGAATGAACGTTACCACTCATCAAGAGAAGATGAAGAATAAGGAGACGAAGAAGGGAAAGAGAAGGACAGGAGAAAAGAGAAAGAGAAAACAGGCGACCGACTTTCAGAAAGCTGTGTGCTGCCCTTCTGCGGTTGTTCAGGGGGCAGCATAGCGAAAAAAGAAGAGGAGCGCGCGGGGTAACTGGGACCCTCGGAAAGTCCAACAGCCATTTCGACCCCATCCAAACGGGTTCGGGGACCGCACCACCACGTTGAGGCGGCTGTTGATTGATGCAGTTTTACTTTGTACAAAGAGACATATGCGTACAATTACAAAAAAGTTGTGAATAGTAGTCCTAATATTTAACAGTGTCACGAATAAGGAAATTTGCCTTGTTAGAATAGTTTTCATATATGCGTATAGTACTGTATTATTTTGTTCGCTCGGCTACTGATTGAAAAAAGGACCTTTTTTCCTCGCAATTGGATTTGCTGTAGTACGCCTTTATTACGTCACAATCGTTTATGACATAATAAAATTCCAGATTAATCTAGTGAATCTAGCTTTTTCGAAGAATTTCGTTGACCGATTACATAACTTAGTAGTGCTTTTTTCTTTTTCACGTGGATTTGTTCTAGCGACTTCTGCATTGCTTTTTTCCGATTTGTATACAAGGTGACGGTATTTTTTTTGAGAGTAGTAGAGTAGTAGTAGTTAGAGTGTGGAGAAACGATGTAGTGGGAAAAGAGAGATTGATTGACGAAGTAAAGAAAGGCTATTGTTTTTTGTGATAATTTATTGTGGATTCTGTTGACGTGGCGAATATTAAACAGTGATTGGTGAAATTAGTTTTTGGTGGTTTTCCTGATTGCGTAGTAAAGTGATTAGTTCTGAGATCGTCGAACGAAAAGTTTGAAATGTTGTTGTTGTTGTTGTTGGTTACCCGACCCCTTCCGAGGAATGTGGGCATGGCGGAAGACCATGGAGCCCCAGAAGCCGGGCAACTCCCCAGGGTCTGGACCAGAGGTCGTACAGAGACAGAGAGTCGCCAAAGAGTGATCGGCGCAAAGAGTCCGTAGCTGGACAGTGCAGAATGAGTTGAGAGATGTCGTGGGACGGGTGTCCACAGGCGCTGCAAGAAGGGTTCTCAATTCTGCCAATCCTAGAGAGGTAAGAACCTAAAAGAAGGCTGTGTCCATTGCAGCGAAGACGAGAGAGGACAAGAAGTTTGAAATCGTGAAGTATTATTTCTGTGAATACATTATTCTGTTCTTAACGTGGTTTAAGATGTTTTTAGTGGAAGCCAATCTTTTCCAAGTTTGTTAAGTTGCAGTCAGACCTAATTGTCCGAGCGATTATTATATTATTAAACAGAAAATTCTATTGTTATTATTAAAACGCGACAAATAGGTTATTCCTGAAAACGCATTGCAATTAGTTTGCAGTTTCTTCCACCCCACAACTTTAAAACTGTGCTTCCATGCACTTCATAAAACGAACGAATAAAACTTTTTGACATCGTTGGGTGTTTCAATTTACAGCAAGTCCACTTTTTAAGCACCAAACAAGGCAAGCAAGATGTAGCGAAGAATTCCAGAAACTTTGAGAGAAATATACCGGTTATGCACAACCCACTTTATCATTTTTTCAGACTTAATCGATTTTCATTACAAAAATTTAACTGATATTTTGGAAAGGCAATTGCCTATGTCAACAACACGTTACCTTTTTATTTGGTCAACGGTCCACACAAATATCAGTGGGGGGAAGTCGAGAAGCCAAATGAACCGATATTCTTAACCTCGACATGACTGATGGGGGCCTCAGCTATGGCAATCACTTAATTGTGAGTTAGGCGTTAGCTCACACAAATACCCTTACAGCTACGAGCAAGTTGTAAGCAGTAAGCGTAATATTGGATAACTTGATCTTGAAAATACATATTAATCACCTTGGCGCTCTTCCACAACTTTGATATATTTTAAAGCACTTGCTAATTTCAGCGGATATACGTTTGTTACGTTTAAGGCCGCTCATGTTGAAAATAGAGCGAACAAGACATTACCAGGGACTCGTTAAACTTGGGAGACATGTAATGGCTATGCGCAACCCCATTGTTTTTAATCGATGGCGTATCAAAAAACAATAGTTTTGTTTCGAAATAAGATTTGGCTATGTGAAAAACTTAAATTTTTTGTTAGTGATTCCACAATTATCCATCTATTGGGTAAAGCAGGCGTAGCCGGCTTAATCGATATTGTTAACCTCCACATTAGTGATGGGGCCCTGCCGGCGACGCCGGAGGAGTTGGCTAGTACTCAATAAAGTTATCTTCCTTCAGCCTATTCTCGCACTGAAATCTTGTCAGAAAGCTTCAAACCCCGTTTACTCGAGTTCTCAGAACATTTTTCCATTGATTTCTGTCCAAATTTATAGTCATGAGCCGAAGTACATTGAAGCGTCAATCGTCCGTCCGCATTTACGGATTGAGTTTTATTCACTAAAATACATGATTGCTATTTACACCAAAGCAATTATCGCAGAAACTCATTCCACTTTTTCACTTGAACTAACTCTTTTCAACAACAAGTTTTTACATTGTTGCACATTGCATTTGGAATAAATCTCACTTTGAGGAGATTCTTCGTGATCCTTCGGTGCGGTTGTGCAGTGATTAGTCCTGCTCTTCGCAAACGGTAGAACTCGGTTCGATTCCTTTGTCGAGTCATCTGCAAGACCTTAAAAATGGTGTTCGCCACTTCTCTGGCTGACGCTCAGCACGAAATAAATGGGGAGGAGATACACTCTGCAAATCTACTTGTTGTGTCTTTAGGCAAAGCATTTAAAAAGATACTTCCATCTTTATATGGCAAATAGGTGGTAGCCTATGGACAAGCGGTGTCTACTCGTCACGGTGGCCCAGTCTGACAAAAGACTTGCAAATTGAGCGGGAGCACGAACGCATGAATGAATTGGTGATTTGTTTCTCACAACGAAGACCTTTATAGAGAAGAAAAATTATTCTCGGAAGATTGAGAAGCATGAAAACTTTCACAAATTATTAAATTTAATCAAAAGTTTTATCAACAAATAACTCGGTTTAGCAGTGTTGCAAACGAGCCACTTAAATTCGAGTCTTAAGTAGAGTTACGAGTCATTGATGTCGAGTCGAGTCATTTCGTTCAAACGACTCGAGTCGAGAGGAGTCTTTTTTTCACCACGACTCGAATCTTTCAAACACTTTATTGTCATTGTTTAGTATTCTGTGACTGTTTTAATAATTGCTGCGGAGAGCGTGAAATCTTGAAACAGAGTGTTTCTATCACAAGCACTGTACCAAGCAGGAGATATTGCCTTCAAGTGACTTTTTTAAAAACAGCTACGCAGTAGCATCGTTCGGCAACAGCTTTTTTAAAAACAGCTACTATTAACTTATTAGTCACACTTTTTAACGTACTAAAAACAAAAATTTAGATCCACAGAATTATAGAAACTTATACTGAAATGTGGAATAGTTGAATCACCGAAAATTAATTACAAAATAAGGAATTGGGATACTAAATTACAGAAACACGAAAAATTAGCCAACAGAAATTGCAAAAATACAAAAATTTACGTAAGTCGATAAAAACTAATAATAGCCTATAAGCACTTGGTCGGATAGAAGTAAATAACTAAATGAAGTGAAACTGTTCACCTTGATATTTAACATCTTAGTCGATGTGAAGATCTGTTATTCGGTTTCTAAAGATTTACGAATTTCATTCATTTCTGTAATTCAGTACGTGCTTTTTTCTATTTCCTTTAAATCAGCATTTTTATATTTTAGTTTTGCTTCACATCAAGGTATAAATCTTTTAAATAACCGTTAAAGACAAGTGCGCTGATGGGAACCTCTGATCTATTTGATCAATGTATAAATGATTGCAAGAACTCATGAAACTGAAAGCTGTAAACAAGGGAATTTTGTATATTGAAGCACTGGCCGATTACAACTGGTTAGGTAGGTTACTCTCATTTGTAACAGACAACTAAAGTGATGTTTTTTTGCTGCTGGATGAATATTGCACCCAATTACTATGTTAATCGATTCGTTTAACATTGTTAAATCAAAATTTTGGGCGCCTAAACTAGGGTTATCTAAGCTCTAATCTCAACAGTTTAAACGCAGTCTCTATTAAACACTGCAGTGCGTAGACTGTGATTTAAAGTTCACTTTTAGTACTATAATGCTGCTACTAATAATAAGCCTACTGCTTTACGATCTGCAGCTGGCTAGGAAGTCGAGCTCACGATTTTGTAGGACAAAAGAGTTAAGAGCCAACTTTCGAATCTACTCGTAGGTTTACAACGTGCTAGACGTAAAATCTCATACAACAAAAACCATAAAGGCTTGCAGTACAAAGTAACAAAATGATTTCCAAGATTCACGCATTGCCAAAGTTGCCAGTGTGCAAAAAAATTATTCTTAAACACACAAATTTTTAAAGTACAACTTTAAAAAAAATCAAACTATGCAAGACAGAAAGTTTTTTACGCAAGTAATTTAGTTATCAGCAGACCAGTCGAGTTTTAAATCGAATCTCGAGTTATAGTATTCGGGTTTCAAGTCACTGATGTCAAGTCCCGAGTCGAGTCATTGACTCAAATCTTCCCCACACTGCAGTTCAGGTGTTTCAAAAAAAGGTAGTTCAATACAACCTCTTCCCACAAAATGTTGACGCAAGTGAATTTTCACAATTACTGAAATTAGGCAATTTGCACGTTTTTTCCTAAAAATCTTTTTTGATTGTTTTAAAATAGCTAAAAAACTACGAAGAAACATCAATAGCGATATTGATTTTTTAAATAAAGGTGTGAGGGCATGATAAACTGATTTTAGTTTGTAAAGAATCTCAACTATTTTTGAAATCAGATTGACAGCAAGGCAAAATTTCGATAAATATTTATCTTTTACTTCATTTCTACTTCATTCTAAAAGTAGATGTATTTTGTTGAAATGTAAGCTGTTAATAGCTTGCTTCTACAGCAATTTCTGTCACAAGCAATCACGCTCACAAAGCGGAAGTTGTTACTAAATCAGAGAAACAGATTAGGCAAATAGTGTAGGCGATAGTTTTGTTTAGTGTGAAGACAGATTAAAAGCTAAGCGAAGGTGTATCCTGAAAAATTACGCCAAGTGAAGACCAGGGTTTATTGTCAACGTTCAGAAGGCGATTGATACATTTGTATAACTGCGAGAAAGCAAGATAGAATTAGAATTGATCATATGCAGGTTTGGAGTAACGCTGGACGACACAATTTTGGTTGCACGCAAGTAAATAGCTGACCATTTATCTCGAATCTTTGATTAATATTATGCTATCACGTCACGATTTGAGTAATTTGCAGTTTGGTGTTGCTAATTTTGATATCAATACATTACAAGCATATTCTACAATATACAATACAACGTTATCTTTCATTTCAACGAAACGTCTATGGCTTTGTTTAAAAACTGTTTAATATTTTACAATCACAGAAAAGCAAAGAATGTTTCAGCGCAAGTATTAAGCATGTGATTTATCCAAGGCTGCATTGGTGGGGGTGTCCGGGGGTGCAGAGCATTTCTAATTCCAAGATATTCTTTGTCAGGAAGCCCTAAGATATACTTCAGAGTTGCGCCTGAAACTGTCTAAAAGTAGGTTACAGGCATAAACAATCCGATGAAGAAAGTTGCTCCAATCGGCTGCTTCTATGCTTACTCTTAACACTAAGTACAAGCCCGGCCATCATTCAATACTATTGAAAAACGTGCAGGTTAGTGTGACGTCATAGTTCAATTGTTTTCAATCAGTAAAGTAGTTAAATCGGTATTCTGTGCAATGCTATTACAAAATACAATTGCTATTATGTGCAACGAGAGGTAATTTTTCATATGATTTCAGCAAAGCTAAAATTAAGTATGGCCACATCTCACTATAGCATATAAGTAAAAACTTACTTTAGCTCGAAGAGAAATTTTGCCTTGCATTAACGAAGAATAAACCTGTTAATGTTGTAGACTCTGAAGCAGTAGCGAAGACTGCTTAATTTCCAGAGCTCGTAGTTTAAATCTAAGTTAGTTTTAAGTGCTATTTTTGCCCCTGCAGACAAATACGTAGGCATACGTTAAACATGCATAAAATCAAAGGTACTGTGTTTTCAACTCCAAGCCAGAGTTTAGTTACCGGTAGGCCAAGTTTGTTGATTCGTGCTGAAGCTGTTAGCGTCAAGTCTTAGCTGAAACGACATCAAGTACAGCTAATTTACACAGAAAGGTGTAAGCTTACGCCTCAAGAGGAAAAACTAATAAGATAAATTTCAATTATTTCATTCGAGGGTTTCAAACAAGAAAATTACGGCCAAGGTTCTACGCTTTCTGCCTGAATTAGTTGGATTATACATTTTTCAGCTGGCGCCTTCAGTGTGAATACGGCCTCAATCAAAACGAGTGGCATACAGTGAGTCGTGACCTACTCTTGACCTTCGATACAAGGCATGCAATAAGATCATTGATACATTTGAGTGTTTTGCTGTTGGAATGTATCAAGGTGCGGGAAAACTCTGAAATTAGATTTTTGGGAACTTTTGTAGAAAGCCCCCGCCACTTGCAATAGGCGCCTATTAAGTGCACACTGAAGGGGTTTTTCAGTAAGGTAGGCAATTCCTGATAATTGTACCCCCAGTGTACATTCCACTGTACATTCACATACCGGGCCTCCTCCTCCGGTGTACACTGAATAGGCGCCTATTGCAAGTGGCCGGGGGCTTTCTACAAAAGATCCGAACTTTCTAAGTTGTATTTACGTCATTTTTAATCTTTTTCAATTGGTTACCATAAATGGGGGGTCTAAGAGGAAAAGCCCCCTGTCTATGATACCAATACCGCACACTATTCCTCCTCGGAAGAAAATAGTAACCGCACAACTGGCCAAAGTGTACCTTTTGTTCGGGTTACCCACAGTTTATCCCTCGTATAATGCTGAATGTTTAGCTGCAAACCCACGCTCTCATGTGCGTTGTAACTTTCCGAATAAACTGTAACGCTTCTGCCTCCATATCTGATTATACACATAATATCATTCATTTTGAATAAGTTACTACCTGATGAGCCGCTTGGCGAAACAGCTGTTCTAGTTTTATTTTATTTTTATCTCACGTGTAGTGTTTAAAATTATATATACATGGTATCCCACAGAGAACCCCCCAACGATATCAATGATTATCTCATATGATAATTTGTGTGTTATGTTATCAAATGGCCGTTATCCCTTTATCAGAATGTTTTCAGTAACTTATACAAAACATAAAAACACGTATTAATTAAATTTACCATTTATTTTCAATATGCTCACCATTTTCCTGTACAAAGAGTCGAATTCTATTTTCAACAGCTTCGAAACATACTTTTCTACACAGGCCCTTCTCTATGCCATGAAAAAAAATTGCGAATACTGTCTTCCAATTCATCCAAGGTTTGAGGATGACTCCTGTATACCATCTCTTTTACTGCTCCTCAAAGACCAAACTCACAAGGTGTTAAATCTAATGATCTTGGAGGCCGTTTCAAAAGGTTACCTCGACGTCCAATCCAGAGGTTAAGAAAATTACTGTTTTAAGTAATTTATGACGAGTCGGTAATAATGTGCTGGCGCCCCATCCGGCATGAAAATGCTCCCAAGCTCGGTGACATTCAAGATGTTAATAATAGGTATACACAGATATCTAACAATCCAAACTGTTCATATTTAGCCGAAATCATCAACTTCAAGTAAGTAATTTTGATTTTGTGTTGGGAGATTTGCTGTGGGACACCATGTGTATGTATACTAGTTGTTAGAATCGGTAGCTATGCTCGGAGTGGAATAGGCGACGTGGCTGGTCTCTTGGCGGCCGTGCATTACATAAGCCGCGGTGCAGCCATTTGGGACCCACCAAAATCAGTTAAGCGCTCTTTTAACGTTACGCGTACATTGTAGTTTTAAACGTCAACGTTAATGCAACGCGTCTGTGGGATTTGAACCCACGTCTTTAGAACTGGTCTCCTCGCGTGCCGAGAATCGCTGACATGCTCCGTGCGCTGCCAGCTATGCCTCAAGCACCGCATTTAGTTTATAACCTTTTGAAGGCCTTTTCGTGCCTTAATCACTTCTTGTGTGATCAGCTTTACGTAAGAATATCAATTTTCAATATCAATCAATATCAATTTTAATCCATACCTGAGCGATTAGCAGTAACGTCAAAACGAACCTCGTTCAAAAGTAAACGGCACGTAAGTCTTGGGCTTTGTGTTAGATTGTTTTGTAAAAGTCAACGTTAATGCTATTGAGGGGGATCTCTTGGCCGTTTAGTCCAAAAGGACGAAACGCGTCCAGGGATAGCTTTGTAAATTTGTAAATATCTCTTAATAGCATTGCTTTCCTTGGAAGCCTCGCGCCTTCAGCACTCGCTTTGTTGTTTCGCTTCTCGCTTATAAGACGCTCTTTATCGATCGTAACCACTTGGAGCTAGCAATATATATATACACGACTATTTATTAAGTGACAAGAACGGAAGATGGAAGAGATAGAAATGAGGATGCTACGATTTTCCCAGGGGTGACACGAAAGGATAAAATTTGAAATGAAGTGGTAAGAAAGAGAATGAAAGTTGGAAGTTTGAAAGACAAGTTGAGAGAATGGCGCCTAAGATGGAAAGGTCACTTCTCCAGAAAAGAAGATACCTATGTTGGCAAAGTAGTCCAACAAGTTAAAGTTGAAAAACGGAAGCGAGGTAGACCGAAAAGAAGATGGATAGATTGCACAACGGACGATATGGAGGCGATGGGACTGACGGAAGAAGATGCGCAAGATCGAGCGCTATGGAAGGCTAAAATCCACATTGGTGACCCCAAATAAATGGGAATAAAACCACAAAGGAGAAGAAGAAGATATAACTAGTTACTCTCACTTTACTTGAAGAGCGCTCAACAACGAAGCCGGAGCAGCAATATGTGATATCAGGTGGAGCAAGTCTCACATTGCTGTTACCGCGCTCGACAACAAACAAGGTTAGAGCTTTACCTATCAATATATAATTTAAAACACTACAGGTCATGAGTCACAGATATCCCGACGTACAGCGTTTTAATCTATGTGCTTGAAACTCTAATCTTGGTTGTTATGAAGCATTGTGCCAGCAACGTGACGTGTATCCGCGTTTGTATATTGTATATTGGAAGAACAAATGTTGTTGTTGAAAACGGTTAGGGCCAAGTGAAACTGATAATTGATGTCGGTCGGTAGTGCAGTTGAATATAAAGTTTATTTGTAAACATATTTCTTGTTGTTTAGAACAAGAAATGGTGTAGATCTACAGCTGGTAGATACCACATTGGTGCTAAATTATCAAGTTTTTAGTAAAGTTGCAGTCAGATCAATGGTTTGACTACTAAATTGTCTCACCTCAAATGTAAAATCGTACGCCCAGTAGTTTGGAGGAGTTAAAGCGTACGTACGTATGTACAGGCAGAACCCTGCGTTATGTATTAGATGAAACAAACTCTAAAGTTAAAATAATGATTGAAACAAACATACATTTATATTGTATTAAAGTAGACATTGCTGTTCAAAATGACTCACCCCTGAGCATTTCTCAGGTTTAGTGACAAAGATATCATCCATCCTTTGCATGCTACGAAATGCATAAAAGAGATTTTTGTGCATAAGAAAAAATCAAGAGACACTATAGCGCCAATGGTTCTGCAACAATTTTAAGTCGGAAATTTGGAAATTCAAAGTCAAATTCTAACCCCAACCCTAACGCGACTTTGAATTTCCGACTTTGAATTGTAAGGACACCTACGCCAATCCAGTTCAAACATGCAAGTTTGGTGATTTGATGAGCTAATGCCTTGAAAGTCCAATTTGTTGGTTTTGCAGATTTTTTGCTGCGTATGATGACAGATTTGCACGGCAAATGCCTGTCTTCAGTACGATGGCAAGCAATATTAGTAACTAACGCTCTCCAAAAACGCCAGCTGAATAATAAAAACATTAAAACAGTTTTGGCAAAAAGTGAAAACTAGATGCAATAAAATCACTTAATTGCTACAGTAGCTTGTTTATTTAAATATTAACCTTTTAAACCCTAGTTTCTCTGATCATTCCCGCCTTTAACCCGAGCTTACAGGGTAATGACGGTACACCAGCTTACACCGGCACAGTACGGTACACCGGCACAGTACGGTACATCGGCTCACTGGACGGTACACCGGCTTACAGGGCAATGACGGTAGACCCGAAGGCCGGTTAAGGTTTTCAGGCCTGCAGGGGTCAAAGGGTTAAGAAAAATCCTCCGATCATTAAGTGACAACAATTGCCAATCATCGCACTCTTAGTTTTTCTGAGAATTTTCCATAAAAGCATTTAGGCAGGGCCAAGGTACAGCTTAAAGCATGTATCGCAAAACAAAAAAGATGTGAAAACATGGAATTGTGATTATATTGGAATTAATTACTGCGTTTCATTTCACTCTACCAGGTTGTATACTCTACTTCCGAGGAAACGTTTAATAACCATTTTAGTGGCACATCTTATTGCAAAATGATGTAAAAATTAGGCTTGAAGCAACAAAACTTAGCAACAAAATATTCTGCTGCCGTTTAGAACAACGCAAATAGGAAAAAATTTGCATTCAAATATACTTTCATCGATCATCATGTCACGCCAATTTTCTTCTGAAACACGAGACATGCCCCCTTCAGATATTCAACAGGACACCAATGAAGAACATCGTGATCCATCGCACTCATCCACAGCCCTAGAAGAAATCTCAGATTATAATCACGGTAAGATTGCATCTTCTAATTTGAATAACGTTGATTATATGGGATTCATACAAATGATTTCTGTTTTGCCTCGTAAAACTATTTTGAAATTTCATAACCTTGCAACTCGTCGTCAATTAAGCAATTAAATTTCAAAATCTTACCACAAATTGTCCATCGCAGGTTTAGGACCGGTTTTTTATGATTGTCGTCGCATTACCTACAAAATAACGACCAATCAAACTACTGAACCAAGTGAGTAGTAAATTTTTAGTGAATTATTTCAAATTACATTATTCTGTGTTATTTTAATAAAATTCTACTGCTATTGAAATTAATTGACTATCTTTAAAATTATAAAATATCTCAATTTTGGTGTTCGAATGATGGCGTAAACGATTACCGGTACGTCAATAAATATTTTTTCAAGATCAAGTTCATTGTATTGATATAGAATTTCAAAAAATAATTTATTATTTCAGTTGACCAGAAGCTCAACTCTGTGGCTACCGACGAAGCGAGCAACTTATGGGACAAAAGTAAACACTTCACAGATATTATTTTGGTTATTATCATAAATATTGATTGTAGTTGTTTTGGACATCACTATTTTCATTTTAGCGCAATTTGTATATTAAGTGCTGATTTGCATGTGACTATTTTGTGTTCTCGAATCTTCTAAAACTTCAAATATTTTTGATAAGCTGCTTACAACATTTTGATTGCAAGATTGTGATATTGACCTAACATCAATCGATATTGAGAAACACATGCATTTATGTTCACAACATTACAGTATAATGATCCTCATGGTAGTGAATTTCCAAGAAATATTTGTATTCTATATTTGAAATATGATCAAAAATTGAGTATATGACAGAAGAAACCAGTAATATTCAGAAAAGAAGACAGATAGATTAATGCAGACGAAAATCTGTGTCAGCTTACTTTACTTCGCTAGAGTTTGTTGATAGAAGCAGTAGAGGCTTAGAGGAACTGCAAGTTATGGAAGCACATAGCATCGATGAAATTTGAGTTTGTTTGTAAAAATATGTTTCTGGCTGCTCGAACAAGAAGTGATGTTAATCAATCGACTGGAGGTAGATTAGTTACTTTCTGCCTGAAATAGCTAGATCTCGGAGAGTTTGCAGCCAGGCAAGTTGTTCTAGCTATACACTAGGCCTACGTCGTCTCAATTTTGCAATACGAATATTGAGTATAGAATGAATTTCATTCTATTGCGCTGCAGTTGAGGGTTTATCGTATCTTTTTTGGGTTGTCTCTTGTTTAAACGTGATTTGATTTAAACAAAAATCTAAAAGGGTAGTATCAAGAACAAACTTAATATCGTGTTTTGATATATTTTCTTGCCGGTTTCTAACAAACAACAGTGCGGTAGATTATTCAGCATTGTTTTATTGCTACCCAGCATTACTTATCATTCAGCATTAATTATCTAATCACACATCCATGCTACTATATGATAGTGCATTATTAAATTGATATATCCAGGAAGCTCTTGAAATTAGAATAATCTCGATTTTTACTAAAAATAACGTTCACGCTTCACGTTTGTGATTTTGTTTCAGAAGATCAGGCGGTTCGCGAACTGCAAGAGTTGATAGACAAACATCGCGAGCATGAGGTCGACCTTGACAATCTTCCTCAACACTCACGACCAAATCCCAACAAAGTGCCAGTGGTGCACCCAGAAATGTTTGAAGTTGAGAATTTTTTTTACACTCGTAATGATCCTGCGAATATACGACGGAGGGGTCAAGAAATTAGGTTCGATGATCTGTTGTCATCCAATAACTCAAACAGGTTTGCATGTGTGGTTGGGCCTCCTGGAATAGGTAAAACCACCCTTAGTAAGCGCTTAGCAAACAGTCAAGTTTATGAGGTATCGTTGCATCTCAATTTTACTTCAATCAATTATACCAACAAATTGACTTTGCAAGAATTATTGTTGGATAAACAGTTAGTTAACTTGGGCTTCTCCACTGAGAAGTGCCAACAAGTATTTTCTTGGATCATTGAAAATCAATCAAAATGTCTTTTGGTGATTGATGGACTTGATAAGGCTCAATTCAAAATTGATGAACAACCGCCAAACGAAATGCACGACTCCCCTCTTAATATAAATACCATCATCGCTTGTCTATTCAAGAAGATCTTTCTTCCAGAAGTTCGAATAATTGTCACTTGTCGACCTCATGCGATTCTTGATCTCCATCATTCTCAGCGACCCGATATTGTGTATCAGCTCGAAGGATTGTCAGAAAAAAATACTGGCAAACTACTGCAATTCTTATCTGGAGATCGGTACGACGAATTCTCGACAAATTTAAAAATGCTAGGTTCAGAATTAGAAAATCTGTGCACATACCCTCTGCAGTTACAAATGTTCGTCTTGTCTCAATTGATTCCGTCAGAAAGTATCGGAGAAGCGAAAACAGTAACCAGAATATTTGCAACTGTGCTAGAAAACTTACAAGTTAGCAAAAACTTCAAAACAGATGTGCAAAACATTCAGACCAAATTAGCTCGCCTTGCCTACAACACATTCAAAAATAAGCAAATTCTCATAACATGGAAGCAGGTGAGCGATGAAGGTCTTACAGGAGAGGAAATCCAGGATTTGATAGTCACAGTGCCAGGACGTGAAGGAATGGCTTTTAGAGTGCTTGATTCGCACAAACTTTTATATTTTTGTCATCAGATGATTCACGAATACTACTGTGCATGGCACATTTGCAACAATTTGTCAAATGAAGATTTTAGCCAATTTCTACAAAAAACAAAAGAAGACGATCGATTTATTATTGTAAGGAAGTTCCTATGTGGGCTTACTTACGACATCGATCGCGATCAAGGTAGGAGTGTTTGAATTTGTTTTTAAAAAATTGATTTGGAATTCAAAGCAAAAGAATAACAATCTGTACAGCAAAGCAAGAATGTTTGGCTCATGAATATGTGTAATCTGCTGTAGGTTTGATTTAATGTTAATTAATGTTAATCCGGCGAAACATAAAAATAAGCTTAAAAAGCTTTCAAGATCGTAATGTATCCCATTACATAAGAGTTTCATCTATATTTTAATTGATTTCTGAAAAAAGACGGAAAAATTTTTTTAAATGCAAAAGTTATAAAACCTTTACTCACGCTGCGTTGATCGTCGTGCAAGACAAATAGGTTTGCGTTTGAGTCTTATTGGCAAACGATTTTGTTTTATAAGTAAGCTACATCATCCATCAGCAATGCCTCAACATTTTGACGTCTGGTGCTAAACGATGTTAAGCATTGTGATTACTGATGTTCAAAACCAACCCTCTCTGCAAGGTTCTCAACCTTGTACTTGTTGCCCATGTTTGATCTGCAAAATATTTCAAAGCCCACTTCTTAAATTTTCCGGCAAGATTGAAGCCGCAACCTTTTCTTCTTGTTCAGATTACTTTTTCGAAGTCTAAATTTTTTAATTATTGATCTAAATTGTAGTCTATGACTTTTTCTGAAAATCAGCTTTGTCAAAACCTTAATTTTTGTATTATTAATCCAAATTGTGGGCGATGATTTTATTTGGGGAGACTGACTTTTTCAAAGTCTGTATTTTTCCCATACTGGAAACCACCACCATAAGTTTTGTATAATTGATACTAAAGCCGAGCTGCTGCAAAAAAGTATCAACAAGCTGCCGGCAAGTTATTTGTTGTTTAGCCACTTCAAGATGAGATTTCTTTAAAGAATTGTATCGCAACAATGACGCAGGGAATTCCCCTACATCATAACTAGAATACTACCACGCACTAAAGCGGTTGAAACAAGTGGTTGCAGTGGCCGTATTCTTGACGAAATACGTGGAGGTACGTCGAAGTGATACCATTTCAAGACAGGAAACGTCTTTTTACATCAAATTTTGTTTTGCTTTTGAGGACGGATGGCCTACAGGCACCTCCTCATGTTCTGGCAAAAAGACGACCGCCATAGCCACTTGTTTCCACTGCTATAGCGCGTAGGAATATTCTAGTTATTATGTACGGGAACTCCATGCATTGTTTTTACGATGCCTTTTGTTGTAACACTGCCAGAACAATTTTAAAGGAATTCTGTCCTCTAAGTGAAAGCTGTTTGTTGTAGAAACAATTGGTAGGAACAATTTGAGTAGTTATTTGATTGATTTTTGATGTTCCGAGCCGCAAGAAGTGTGATTTCATGTCTTTGCTGGTGCTTGCCTTCTTATTGTTCGAATCAAAGGCGTGTCACGCAAGCTTGGTTTCACTGAGCTGTAATTCTCAGTTTTGAAAACAACGTGACATGACTTCTATGAAAATCATGCCGCAGCAAAATTGGCAAGTTGTATGTAAAACGTCACGAATCTTAATATTGAATTGTAGTGGGGTCAACACACTCATGAGAGACTTTTAAGGCCTTTTTTGTTCTCCAAGCATTTCTTAATCTCTAATTTATGGGTGTGTCTTTGCTGGTGAGTGGCCAGCTAAAATGAACGCCTACTTGCTTAGATCGTTTGAGCGGGCTGATTATTGTTGCGACATAAACGGAATAAGCGTTTCGGAAAATTTATGAAAACACCAAAAAGCAAGATAGGACGACAGCTTATAACATCATCTAAAGTTTCATTAGGTTTTGATGAGGCAACAACATAAGCTTGTATCAAAACCATGAGATGTTACACGCAGGAGCATGATGAAATAGAACTTCCATGATTTCAGTCTTTGTTTGTGTAAAGTATGAAGTCATGGTTTGAGTGATCCGAACCAGACGCTGCCTTTAGATGCCGATTTTTTCTGAAATTAAAAAATTTACGGCAGATGTAATTTGATCTTAAGAATAAATGATAAATGTTACCTTGGGGGTGAAGCTGGGGATTTTTGTAATTTGACACTTTTTGAGCACTTTTGGACCACAAAAAATCTTTATTTTCTGCTTTTTTGGCGACGGAGACTGCGAAACTTATTTGTTTTCTTAGATCGTTTTATTTTGTCAACATCAGCTCATAGATTGGTTTGCTACTGCGTTGGTTCAGTCAACTCTTGTCTGGGCATGCCATTCAGCGAATCGATGGCACGAAATCTTTAGGCCTTACAGCTTGAATTTGGTGTCACAAATAGTCGCTTTTCATCTTACTGTCATATATTCTCAAATGGCACCGTTATTTGATGTAACAATAACTGATTCATTGTCAGTACTGACGTGATGATAAATTATGGTAAATTTTTACTCGAGTGATATACCGTGTTTATTTCCAGGTCACAAAAAATCATTTTTGTCTTATAATAAATACAAGCCGGGTCTCCCATTGTTGCCCGGCCAGGTTTTCAGTGAGTTATATTCAGTTAGAAACAACCGTTTATCCGACTGCTTAGGCTTCATCCAAATAATATTTCTGACAGCATCAAGGGAAGAAAATCGAAAAAATTGTGTGCTGTCATAATGTCATCATCATAATGACGTTATCATTCCGTAGTGGCAATTTAATTTGCCAAGATTCTTGTTTGTACAATTTAACCAAGTCGCGATCTTGACTACTTTGGCCGTCCCAGCTCGACTGCTAATTGTACTAAATCTATGTAAAATCATGGGAGATAACACCACATAAATTGGATGTAACCTTTCTGACATCTTTATTACATTTCAATTAAGGGCAAAGCTATCTAATAGTAGCGCTTGATGTGTCGAGATAGTTTCTTTAGTTCTCTGGTTTTTTGCGAACGAACCACTTTTGTCTGTTTTATCTCAAGACCCTGAATAGCAAAAGTAAAAAGTATGCTTTATTATCTCTATAACTTACACATTTTGTGGCACCATCGCCATTTTTTTTCTGGCTGGGCTTCTGTCCGTATTTTTCTGTCTACAAAGCATCTGGCCTTACAAAGAAAATGGTTTTTTGACAGCTGTATGATTACTTGCTGGCAAAGCAATTTTATAAAAGTAGGTTGGTTGTCACGAACTTGATATTGCAAGCTTGACTTCTTGATGATTCATTTAATCTCATAAAATGACTGCTCATTTGAAGCAGATTATTATGTTTTGGATTTACCATGACTCCTGGATGCAAACATTTTTTGTTTTTGAGGAATGTTGTGGTTCTTTCGGTTAATATATGGAACAAGCAATATACAAATTTTTTATTTATTACTGGTGATGGCAAACGTACATCACATGATTCATGTGTTGTCACAAAAATTAGTTTTAATGTCAACAACTAAAGTTTTTTTGATGTTGTTTGACTGGTGGAGGGCAGTGGTTTAACGACTAAATTCTTGTTTAGTGTAAGAACTTGTCCTGCAATTTTGCTGTTTGGTTAATTATTGAACACTGTTTGCTTTTAACCTAACGGTCCGCAAAAAAATTTTTTCACTACACAATCAAACGTTAAAAACAACTTGAAGTTATAATAGAAGAACAAAATAAATGTCTATATTTTGAATATTGAAAACATGTGACACTTTTTTTCATTTAAGGTAAAATAAACAAAAACAATTGATGAAAAACTTTTCTTTTATTTCTCTTGAGAAAGCTAACACCTTTCAGTAGATCTATAAATTAAAGTTCACCAAAGTTGTTTAGAAATCCTCGATTTATTGTTCTTCTAAAATTTTTTTGTGGTGGTTTCCACATTTTCTGTTATACGATCGCTTTGATAATATTTCAAGCTTGGGTGTGCGTTACTGACAAAACAAATCTCACAAAATGTTACAATCGGGTATGATCCTCACAAAATATCTTTAGCTTTTGAAGTACAGCTTTCATTTAAAAGTTGTTTTTCAACGAAAATCATTTTTTGGTAATTAACCTGAAATCAAAAAATTTATTGTTAGTTTTCGAGCGATGATTGGGGAATTTGCTGTATGCATTTGGCTAAAAATCTTTTGTTTGGTGAAAGAGAAGAGGATTTTTGGGCCAAGATCTTTTTGGTGAGATCAGCCTAAAACAATTTTGTAATCAAACATTTTAGGATCTTGGGAATTTTTAGACAAAACTTGCCTCTTTTGGGATTGTTTTGTGTGTTTTAATGTTTTTGCAAACTGCCAGTTGGCAGCTTTGATCAGAATTAGAAATAAGCATGGCTTGTTTTCTTCTACTTAAGTATTGGCGTCTATGACCGCCAATCGCAATCTTCAGAAATTGCATAAGATTCTTGCCACAGCAAATTCATTGTCGTAGTCATTTCGAGATAAATCACGACTTTACATGTACATGGATGAAAATATTTGTGGGCTATGCTATTAAGACTAAATTTATTACTTTGTTTGTAGAGGAGAAAGAAAACAAGCGAAGAAGCCTGATGAATTTTGTAATTTCTGGAATTGCAAGTAATATAATTTAAATTTTCGTAAAAATCTCAATAATTTAACATTGAAGCGTTACGGTTTATAGGAATTTCAATTTATTGAACTGTCATGTTAAAATTTTGAATCTCTTCAGCTCATTGTGTGGCTCTTTTAGCAGAACCAAAACCACAAGAGCACACCGGTAAAAGTTGATTTGCGGTATTTCGGTTTTCAGTAATTAGTCGTTTGATGAATATGAATAAGAACGATGCAGAATACAAACGATGAGGTCTCTTTTCCAGGACAAAGTGTATACCGCAAATCAACTTTTACCGGTGTGCTCTTGCATTTACAGCATGGCCCTTTTATCCTGGAAACGAGACGTTATTGCTTGTTTATTGCAAGTTGCTTATTCATATTTATCAAACGACTCATTACGGAAAACTGAATCGACTTCATTAGGTCTTTTTTTAAACGGAACGTATACTCAACACAATTTATTTTAAGAGTGATAAACCGGTTTAAGAACAAGCCTAACAACCATAACCAACAACCTCCCTCCGACTTCTTTAAAAATACCCCAAACTAAAATCCTTACTTTACCCTCCCGTACATTGGTGCCGCGTTTATTTAACTTGTTAAACGCATTGCTGCGTTATTTCGCGAACTGATATAAAAATAGCCTACCAGACCTTTAAAATAATTTTGTGTTATAATCTTAAATATCATCTGCCCGCCTTTGTCTGCTCAAATCTTGGCTACCAGTATACATGTTTTTGTGACAAGAACACGTCATACATTGGTATGACGACCAAATAACTATTCGTAAGAATTGAAAACCATCTTTCTAATAGCCAAAGTTCATCTAGCTCCGTCATCGAATCCTGTCGAGATCGGTGCAAAGCCTGCTGAGAAATAATACCAGCAGAACAAAACTTTACATTTCTAAATACCTGTACAAAACTTAGTTGTTGACATGGAGCGAATTTGCTTCTGCACGAGTTTGGCTGAGAGATGCAGAGTTAAAACGATACTACTCTCATTATAAATGTATAGTTCTGTAAAAATAAAAATTCAACTTTAAATTTTAGATTTATACTGCCCTAAAGAAGTCTCCGAGATGGGACCAAAAGCTTCGGTGTTTTATTTTTTGTTGTGTTAGCTTTCTTATGTCAGTACTGCTTGTATTAGTTTGGCTGATAAACCATAAATTTAATTAGACTAGGATAGAACTGGTTCGTATGACGTCTATCTTGGTAATTGCTTGACCATGCCAATTGAAAGAAAAAAAATTAAAAAACTTTTATCTCCGAAATTACTGAACCAAATTCGTAGTAGTTAGTATCATTTTTTGTTAGTTATGACCAACTCTTTTCGTCTATACAATAAAAAAATTTGATGCTGTAACATATCAGGCCAAGAAGGTTCATAAAAAAGTGCAATAAACTGGTTGATGCAAAGTATAGGTTTGCAACAAAATCGCTTTCTTACGTCATCTGATCTCATAGACATTTTTTGGCATTCCGACACATCTGACCGGTACAATCGGCATTAGCACTTGTGCTTGGTCTGCGGTGAAAATCTAGAAGGAGCGGCACCTTCGAGGCAAGAGCATTTTTTTTGCATCATTTGTAATTCTAATTAAAAATTTTTCCTTATTTTTGAGCCAGTCTGATGCCACCTTGAATCGTTTTTTACAGTTATGATATTTTTAGTTTTGTCAATCAGAAGCTATCTAGACTTCAAACTACAGCATTTATTGTGCATCTTCGGGATGATTTACCCAAGCAAACACGTAAACACCCAAGCAATGATCAACTCATACACATCACATGATAACCACAAGCGTTGTAGAAAAGTCTGTAATAAGCATTTTTTGTAAATGCATTGCTGCACAATTATTCCATTTATTGTTGCTAGCTGCTCTATTCCATACCCGCGCTCGTAACTTTTAAACTTAACAACTCTAGCCAATTATAGGTTGCTTCGTCCAGAGCTTTGGCTTCGTCTTTTGTCGCACGTTTAAGAGCTTGTCTTTTTTGGGGTTAGGTGGATCAGGCGCCGGCACAAAAAAAGCAGCAAATTTGTTGCAATCGCCATCTCTGGTTGATTTTAATTCCCGGTAAAGTACTGAAGAAATGTTCGTAAAATTCTTTCAATTAATCAAAATAATTTTTTGAAATTATTAGCGAAGGGAGCTCTGTGTGTAGTGGATTGAAGTGTACAAAAATTTTTCATAATTCACTGGCATGCTTTGATAGATGCAACAGCTAGTGTGATGCAAAACTAACACTTGTCTTCTGCAGCATTTGCCCAAAGCTCGTGCTATTACATTAATATTGACACGATTTCTCGGCGCAGTTAATGTAACAAAATTATTTCTGGGATTCGATTCAATCTTACCGTAATTTGAAATCTCACTGGAGCATTATTTATGACCCCAAAACCACAAATGTAGTTTGTAGTTTTTGGGATCGAGAGGTCAAAGTTTTGTCAAAGCCGAGGGGGCCAAAGTTTTGTCACAATCGTGTGACATCACAAATCAACTTATGGGGAGTGCCGAAAGCACGACCATTCTCGGGTGGTCCGGGGCCATGCCCCGGGAAAATGAGTTTCAATGCCTCATTACACTATTTCAGCTAAACATACAACCAAAATATACTTTCAAATCAGAGCGTTTCTTTTGTTTGTTTTAGAAATGCTCATGTATAGCGTCTACTGATACCGGCAGCTCTCTATTCTCATACAAGTTGTACGATCCTCTTCAAAAATGTGGCTGCCACTAATCATTCTACAGAAAGCTGGTATTTCGCATAAGTAGCAGAGTTAATTGATCAAATATCGCTTTTAAAATGATGGTTTGTGCGGCTATATGTCTTCCCTGTACAAGGTTTTGTCTGCCCTCTACAACTCTTACTCACTTTTATTCACAACTCGTTTTCAAAAATTTTGATAACTGTTTTACTTTAACCCGATAGCCCAGTCCAGATTCATACCAGCAAGTGGTCTGAGCGACGAGTGGTTTTTCACAAGAAAATCGAAATCCAGGGCGAACCCCGAATACTCGCGAAAAACCAGCTTTGCTTTTAATAAAACTGCTTGGTTTTGCTCTATATTTTTTCATTTTTTGAGTCTGAGGAGTGGAGCATGGCACAGTGGCCTCTCCCTCGGTACGCTAGTGCTAAACAATATGCTTAATTATGCAGTAAAGCTCACTATGAACATTAATTCTTGATACACAGAGCCAATTTTTTTCGCGACCCATTGGGTTGAGAAGGTTGTCGTTGTTATCATTGTAATTTTGTCTTTTCAGTGTGTTGTCATTCGTTGCGTGCTACAACACTTGCTTGTCCGAGCTTGTACCACACAGTCTAGAGATCAACAAAATGCAATTAAAATAAAATATTGGGCCGCTGCACAAAGGCCTCTAGTGCAAGAATTGATTTGTCCTAATCTAAAGTTGCATTGTAGCATGCAAAGATTTTGGCAGTAGTTTTGAGGTGCTACTTGCATGAATGAGAAAAATATTTTATCCTCGAAGGACGATATAATACTAACGTTGTCAGGACTAACTAATGGTGACATCATATAATAAGCAGCATCACTAGTGAGATTGAAATGCAATGTACAGTGCAATTGTTAATCAGAGACAAATATATTTTTACAAAAAAATACGCGGTAGTCAGGAATTGAGGTCATCAAAGAAACTTTGTCTGTGCCATACAAAAGTTTATTCAAATAAGTTGCTAGTTACTCCAATTTTTTAATTATTTTAGGATTTGCGATATTTGGAATTAAACAATGTACACGTATGACGTCATGAGAAAATTCTATTTTTACATATTCGAAAGGAAATCTTTGTCGGTAATATGCGATACCCGGTGAAAGAAAATTTTAGAAATTGTTTCTCAGTTTAGAAATTTGTTTTACGAAAGATTGTTTTTAGGATCAAAGCACGGGACAAGCTGCAAAGACATTAATTATATATATGACTCAAATCTGAATACCCTTAGTGGATACATAATACTCTCACAACTTCCTTTTCGAAAACTAGCCCAATGCTGTCAATCATGTTGTCTTTCTTCAAATTTTACATGTACAACTTTCTCACACAGTTCTCTTTTCACGTAGAATTTGACTTCATTATTGTCTGTCGACCATGAGCAGCTAAAGTATTCTAGCCAGGTGAAGCATGGGTTTAAATGGACTTAGAAATGTTGATGTAACCTTATGTTGATAAACAGTTTCACTTTTCTTATTGTTTAGAGCCGGAATATTGCGCTTACATAGAGGAATGCAACAACAAATCAGCATATAACGAAGCGACCGAAAACTTTCCAACCAAAGTCGCTTTGCATCCCAACACTGCTAGTGAAGTCTACACTCTTGCATATATTTTAAAAGGCGTGAAGAAACAGATTGAACGACTCGTAATATCTGGAGTAGAAAATGTTCTGCCACTTTTCAAGGCTATTTCTGATATGAGTGGATCTGTAAGTGTTACAGCTTAACTATTTTTTATAAACGAATTTTTTGGGGATGATATAGCGATTTTTTACAACTGGGAAAAAGTCTATATCCGCCGTGTTATGGCAAAACCTGATAACTACCGTAAAAATTTTGTTTTTGAGAATATTGATTTTGGTTTTATTTATTATTGTGCAACAAGGCAACAACTGAACCATTTTTTTCAGTTTTGCCTTGAACCTATTGACTGTACGATCAGCAGCTTCGCATAAACCAAAAAAAATCAAGGTTGTTTATGAAATCTAAAATGTAGTTGTTGGGTTTTGCAATATCATGGCAGATCTTTTATGAAAATTGCGTAGTCGCAGTTCTAAAAGACTTCTACATAATCTACATTAACTCTTTTCAAGACTTGCCACCTCTTTGTCATGACGCAGATTATGTTTTCAATAAACCTGCAAATGAAACCGTTGAAAAGTTTACTTCTCTCAGGGCTTCCGTAAAAACATAATTGCGGAGTTGATCAGCCAAAATGGAATCAGAAAACAATTTGACTACGTAGCACTAGTAATTAAATACTTAAAAACTGTGATTCCTTTTTATGTGCTGTCTATACGACCTAACACAACTTGCACTTTCAAGCGCAATTCTGTGTGTGTGTGCTTTAACTTTCCCGTCCGAAACTACAGAGCGTACAAGCATAAAACTTGTCACGATTGATCACCAACACGGCGTGAGTGTCATAAACCGATTGGTAACATCATGATGACGTCATAAGGAAGGGTGATTTTTTTAATTTGCATTTTTTGATAGAGGAAAGAGAGTTTTTGCCTGAACGTACACCACCACCCAACTCACTAACTTGAAGAAGCTTTACTTCTTTAGAATATAACATGACGTAATTAACGATTGATCGCGCAATTTGTTTTCTTCATTTTATCAAAAAGTACTGACCGCAGAAATGTGGTTGAAAACTTTATCGATAGATATTCACAAGATTTATCTGATCAAAAATCTCTAACAATTTATTGACGTTGTGATATAGGATTAAGCATTTAGCCGTCTTTTTAATCATGCTTTATCCTTTTTTGTACTCTTCGAAAAAGCTTTGTTTCGTCATGGTGTTTAGTGACATCATATGCCAATGACAAATTCTGTGTACGCCATTGTTTTTCGTCGTCGTATGGCAGAGCATCTACGATCCCAGATCAGACACGAGAAAAGGATGGGGACCGAGAGTTTATCCTTTTACCACCCCATTCTGCTGTGTTGCCTAGATCAGATGCTGGCAGTGACGTAGTGAAGCCAGCACCTTGTTTCCTCATCCCGACGGACTGGACGGCAGATGCTTTCTCGTAGCTAGGTCTGTGAGTACACCTGTCCTCCAAACTCGTATGACAGACCGAAACCAAAGCTGACCAAACGGTAGGGAATCTACCGTTACCGATGTTCTAGCAAGGCCTTGTAATTGGCAAACGCCCTTTTCAGGGTGGGGCGATGCATCAAAATGCATCGTCAACAAGTTCCGAAGGCCTGCCATTCTTCAGCAAAACATCGAAGGCCTCTCTGCAAGCAATATGAGCGTTTTTTACCATCTTGCTGCACAGTGTGAGGCACTCGTCATCCTACGCCAATGTTCATGAGCATAAATGAGTATAACAATAGTAACAATAGTTAAAAGAAGTAACCCTGTGCTAAACAAACAATTGTATGCAAACGGAGCGTCATTTTTACTAATCGTGTTTTAATCAATGATATTTATTTAATCATTTAACTAAACAATTTTGCACCGAACTTTACTGTAATTTTCATTCATTTGAAACAATTATTTACAAAACCTTAAATCCGATTAACTCCTAGCAGGCAATTCTTTCTATTATCAGATTCTTTGTTAGCAGTGACCAGACAATTACGAAGACCGTAGAATGAAGCTTTACTGTTTTTTATCAGAACTATTTCTAGTTACTTTATGGTTTTTGTGTTTTCGTTCAACGAAAGTTTTAATGCTGTAAATATTTGTGTATAGATCCTGATGGGGGCGATATGTAGCGCCGAAAACGTTTGAATTTTCTAAATATATTGCATTATTATGTTCAACGATGTATTGCTAGTAGCAATAATAGCAACTTCATTACTTTTAGTTCTGCTTTTTAGGTGTTTAATATCTATATCATATTTTTTACATTTGCAGATTACTAACAAACACTTGATGATGTTTCATTGAGACGAAATTGACTTTGTCAATAAATATTATTTCTCGTTTTTTTGCTTGTTGGTAATAAGCAGACACTGACTAATCTCTTGGGATGCAAGCTTCACTCTCTTACTATGTAGCTATTATAATAGAAGTGAATAGTTGCCACAGTAAGCTTAATTTTTTGACACTGGACAACAGCCAGATGCTTGTCGTAGTATTGCACTAATTTTTTTCACGTCATAAAGAAAACTTAACATTTTTCCAGGTTGTCTTTCTGACGACTTCAGTGACGATTTTAGTGACATTTGACAAATTTGCTGATAATTTATCAAAACGTTTCGATAAATCATCACTGAAATAATCACCAGAATTATCATTGAAATAGACAAAAAGTAATTACAGTTTCACCTCGTTAACTCGGACAGCTGCGGGGAAGGGTTCCGTATTAGCCGACTGTCCGACTTAACCGACGGCCTATAGGCCATAGCTTATAAACATGCCAAGGGTAACAAAGTTTAGTTAAAAATGCCGTTATTATATAGGCTATTTTGTTTTACTACATTTACCTTCATAGCATGTAAAAAAGCAGATTTATTTATTTATATATTCATTTATTTTTGTTTATTCAAGTAAATCATCTGACGACGGCTACGTTGGGCTAGCCTAGCCTAGCAAACAAACCTGTACCGATATCGACTGTTATTTTCGGCTATTACCAAGGTTATTTACTTTTACCTTACCTTTATAACATGTAAATATTTAATGTACAGTACACCTGTAAACTGTAAATGAGATTTATTTGTTTTGTTTTTATTTTTATGAAAAACAAAAATGACGAAGACTACTGCATCGTCATCCTCGGTCATGGTCCGAGTTTACCGATATCTGGCTTAACAGGGTCCGTGTTATCGAGGTAAAACTGTATTCCTGAATGCTCCACGCTTACAATTCAAAACAATCTTTATCAATTTTCAATGAGAATTTTAGCGCTTACGATGATAATTTTAACAATGCTACTGGCAAAATTACCACCAACTCGCTTCACCGATATGAATTTTGAAATTATCCCTGAAGTTTAGTGGACATTGTAGTGGCAATTTATGAATACCTTTGGTGAAGCCTTAGCCTGCATTGTTTTCTAAAAACTTGTCAATTCATTGCTTGGTACAAAAAAGAACGCTGAATTCTATATTCTCGACAAATGTTTATGCAAAATTGATGCATTTTCATTATCAAGTGTACTTGTGAACAAACTTTAATAATTTCTTTCAAATTGATTTTCAGGTAAACCAGCTAACAATGCGAGCCAACCATTTGTCCTTGCTTCCCTGTGATCTCATTGATCAACTAGTACTGAAAGTGCAACAAAAGTTTGAAGTAAACTTGGATGTTCTTCCAAACGACATACCCTCGTACAATATTAAGCTTTCTTATCTACGGAATCTCGCTAGTTCTCGAGGAAAATCGGTTCGTTGAAATTTGTTTGTAAACAATAAAATCACGTGACTCATCATAACCAAATTACGTTTCAGGAGGTGATTGTGACTTGATAATTTGAACTCAATAACTGAAATGTCACTGATGAAGAAGTACACTCACATTTCATTGTATCTGATGTTTGAATCAATGTTATAATTTACTCATTACGAGAATACCACCTCATATTTAGGGTAAAGGAGCTTGTACTCAATCATATGGAATAATGAGAAACGAAGCGGAAAAATTGTACCTGGTGGATAGTAGGCGAACTTTGCTTGAGAGAGAGAGACAAAGATCTGATATTTTATATCTGGTTTTGTCTCCGTTAACGGCGAGGGCGGGATATACTTTATGATCCTCTAAAGTTTATAAACTGCATTGAGCCATTTTGGCTTATCAATGGCATCGTTCTTTTATAGTCAAACCTGTTCAACCACTTGCCTTTACCATGTCATCTTCGGTCGTTCGCGCCCTTTTCTTCGAACCACTATAAAATCTAACGAACTTCTTAGCACATGATCATTGTTTCCGTTAAATATGTCCATACCATCGCATTCGATTTGCTTTGACTTGTCGGTCCAAAGTTTTTTCCCAACCCAGCAAGTCTATGACTTCTTGACTACTTGTTTTCTCCCTTAACTCAATTCCATTCATGGTTCTTATTATTGCTTTCTCAGTTTTTCTCAAGATCGTGATCTCATTCTCTTTCAGAGGCCATGACTCGCTGCCGTACAACGTCCCACACCTTACTCAATTGCGATAAATTTGATCCTTCATTTTGTGAAAAAACCTTTCTTGCATAAAGCTACGCTCCTCGTTCAGAGGTTAATCTCCAGCTGTTTACTCTCAAACGCCTCTTTCCATTTCAAAAATTTCGGCTCAAATCTTCCATACTAGTTGGTACTCAAAAACCAAATCATCTGCCTACAAAATTTAATTCATCAGCTTTCTCGTGCATACTCCGTGATTACATGTAACGCAATTACAAAAATCAGCTGCAACAAAAAATATTCTTGATGCACGCTCGAATACCAACTTCATAAGAATTCTTCACGTAACTACAATCCCACTCTAACTTTTATCTTTGCCTCGTGATAGAAGCTCATCACCGCTCCTCAGCTCCAAGCAGTTTGTTTATCGTAATACTCAACAAAATTGTAGCCATTTGAAAGTTCATCTCAACTTCAATGGTGTTTATCTTACGGAAGATTTGACTTCCTTGCGAGCAAAAATGTTAAAATATGTAAAAGAAGTTGCTAAAAATAAATTTATCCTCTTTCATACCATCAACGGAAAAATACGTATGAAGCGGTCAGCACGGGAAGCAGGAACGATCACCAACAATGAAAGAGACACAGGTACGGGAAATTGGCTAACAATCGATTCACCTGACGACTTATTTAAATATGGAATGGACATAGATTTTGATAAACTTAATTATACCCCATTGAAATTTAATATTGAATGCTCAGCGAAATCTGACTTTAAATAATGTTTTTCGTATTCAAATTGCTTATCAAGATTGTTTTTTTTTCTGTTAAATTATGGCCTCTTATAAATTAAAAAATGACTGTGTTGATGATAACAATGGACCTGTAGATCATTGCGCAATCTTTGACAACAACCATGAGTGCAATGCAGCTGCTGAAAAGCTTATCAGATTGCCTACTGATAAATCCCATGCTGACAACGAAAACGACGTGACCTTTTATGATGTTACTGATAATAGTAGTGGAAACTGTAAATTAAATCAAAATTACGCCTCTGTAACTAACAGTTGCAAAGCAGGTGTCAATCAATGCAACAACAGTTTAGGTTACAGAAACTGTGTTGATTGCGATCAATTTTTTGTAAATAGCAATTACAAGAATTCTTCAAACTCGTTTTGCTGCAATCAAACACCTGTCGATCAAAGCCCAGGTTTGCCACCAATTTTCGGTTGTGCTAGCACCATTGTTAACACCATTGAAACTGAAAATCCAAACGTATCAAATAATTTACCTGATGTAGATGCAGAGCTAGATTATAACAATTTATATTCTATGCCAAGTGATTACTATGACAATCATAACTCTATTAATAATTTGCTTTGCTCAAAAAATAAATCTAATCACTTGTTCATGATTCACTTTAATGTGAAAAGTTTACAAAAAATATTGACAAATTATCGCACTACCTTACTGATTTAAACCGTAAACCTGATGTAGTTGCAGTATCTGAGACCAAACTTAAAGAAAATATGATTTACAGTAATATTGAACTAGATGGCTACCAATTGATTCACCGTAATAGTCATACGTCTGCTGGCGGTGTTGGAATTTATGTAAAAAGTTCTATTTCTTATAATTTAAAACCTACTATTAACATTGATTTGTCTTCGGTTGAAAATTTATGGATAGAAATAGAAATTAACAAAAAAAAACTAATTGTAGGCGTTGTTTACCACCATCCTGTCCAAACAGTGGAGCAAATTGAGCTATTTTCCAGAGCATTGACGAACATCTTTCATGAACTTATTCTAAAAAATCTGAATTCTACGTGTTAGGAGACTTCAACATTGACCTAATTTAAATAAAATCCAACAATCGCATCAAACCATATGCGGATGATTTAATAGGCAGCGCGGTAAAGAGTCTAATAAATCAACCAACAAGAGTGAGCAAAAATTCAAAGTCATTATTGGACCATATCTATTCCAACAACCTAAATAACCAGCTTATGCCAGGCATAGCAATTAGCGACATTTCTGATCACTATCCTGTTTTCGCTTTAATTCCTTGTGTAAAGCATTTCAAAAACAACGCTCGCCAAGTATGGAAACGAGATATGAAAAATTTTAAAGCTGAACACTTTATCGAAGACTCAAACCAAACTCTAAATGCATCTTTATCGTCATTTGACTCTACAATCCATAATCAATTCGAACAATTTATTAACTCTTTTACGAGTGTGATAAATAAACACGCCCCGCGTAATATAGCTACCAGGAAAGAAAGGAAACTAAAGACTAAACCATGGTTATCCTCTAGTCTTCTCTGTTCAATTAAAACCAAACATAAGTTGTACAAATCGATTTGTAAAATATATGACGAAACAAAATACAAAAACTATAAAACGTATCGTAATGTTTTAAATCGAACGATTGAAAAAGCGAAACAAAAATACTACAATGAATTAATAATTGAGAACAAAAGTAATAGCGGTAAAATCTGGAAAATAGTGAATGAATTAGTAAACTTAAAATCTTCACAACAAGTTGACATTAACCAACTCAACACAAAAACAGGTGAGGTGATAACTAATCCTGCTACTATTTCTGAAAATCTCAATGCATACTTTGCCAACATAGGGAAAAAAATGGCTGAAACCATTCCTGAAGTTGACATGGATACGAATGCAACAGCGCCGACAGGCATGATCAATTCTTTTTTCTTAACTCCAACGTATCCAAACGAAATAAATAATATTATCGACTTGTTTAAAGACTCAAAAGCAACCAGGTATACAGACGCCGAAACTAAATTTATAAAAATTAGTAAATCAGTAATATCTCCTTTTCTTTGCAAATTGATAAACGATTGCTTTAGTAAAGGCGTCTACCCAAACTGCTTGAAAATTGCTGAAGTTATTCCAATTTTTAAAAAGGGTGATCGTAAGGAAGCTTCTAATTATCGTCCCATATCAATTTTATCACAATTTGATAAAATTTTAGAAAAATTAATTTACTACCGCATCATTAATTTTATTGAAAAAAATGAACTGCTCTGTGAAATTCAGTTTGGCTTTCGGAAAAATTCTTCAACTATATTTGCAATCAACTCAATATATGACAAGTTTATAAACAATATTGATCAAAATTTATATACATGCTGTTTGTTTTTGGATTTATCAAAGGCTTTTGATACGGTTGATCATGACATTCTTTTAGATAAATTGTATCGTAACTTTGGAATTCGTGGTAAACCTCTGGATTTATTAACCAGCTACTAAAAAAATAGATATCAATATACTAATGTACGTAAATTTATGTCTTCATATACCAAAGTATCATGTGGGGTACCCCAGGGATCTTGCCTTGGGCCGCTCCTTTTTTGTTATACATTAATAACATTTCGTTGATTTCCAATTTTGACACCACATTATTTGCCGATGACACCTGCTTGATGATGGCTGATAACAATCTGAAAAACCTGGAACACAAAGTTCAAATAGAACTCAAAAAAGTTAACTCCTGGCTTTGTCAAAATAAGCTATCCCTAAATTTTTCAAAAACTAACTACATGTTAATAAACAAGCAACCCCTTAAAACTTGTCATTGTAATTTTAAAGTAGCTCTTAACGGTATTACTATTAATAGAGCGCATACTGTTAAATACCTTGGGTTATTCATTGACGATAATCTCAAATGGACGTCGCAAATAAATTATTTGTCTACGCAGCTTGCCAGATGCACAGGACTCTTTTACAGATTGCGCAATTTTGTTTCAAGAGAAACCCTTTGCATGCTATACTATAGTCTTGTATACAGCAGAATTCAATATGGAATTACTGCGTGGGCAACAGCAAATAAAACTTCACAAGAAATAATTCGAGTAAGGCTTAATAAAATTTTGAGAATAATATTGTTTCGAAACTTATATACGCCAACTTCACAAATGTATAAAGAACTTCAAGTATTAAAAGTAGAAGACATATATCAACTTGAGTTAGCTAAATTTATGTATCAACTCCATCATAGTCAATTACCTAAAAACTTTTACCATTCTTTTCGTAAGTTAAATACTATTCATCAACATGAAACGAGATTAATTAATTCGACTACTTACTACCGCCCCGAATAAATAAATTATTTAGCCAAAAACTATTTTCTCACAGAGGTTCAAAGCTGTGGGGTAACCTTGAATCCGAATTAAAGAGCATGCACTGGGTTTCTTTTAAAAAAGCGTATAAACTAAAATTATTAAATGAATATTAACGCTTGCAAAAGCTTTTGATTGTGTAAAAAATATTTATGGTTATTGTTTGTTCCGTTTCCTTTTTTTTATTTTTATTTTTTTTTATCATTTGATAAAAACTTGAACTCAACTCTTTTTTTTACATAATGTACTCAAATTATAAGTGTCACTTAATACATCTCGCTTATGTCTCAATCTGCTGAGATCAGGGAGTATCTCGACTCGATAACCGAAAGGTTCCTCGATGCTCCCTGGCTTTTGCTACTAGTGATTTTTTTGTGTGTGTTATCAATCTGATTATTGTGTCGGTGCGCAAAGCAAATCAAATAAATTCTCTCTCTCTCTCTCTCTCTCTCTCTCTTTTCGTATCAGTTTATCTGTATTCAGTGACGTGGTAAACCATTGTTACAATTTTGTAACGTTTAAAAATTAAATGGTTAAAATTTAAAAAATGTTTGAAAATTTTTAGAAAATTATTTCTCTGCATTACTTAGTGAACCACAAAATTAAAGATAAAAATACATTCTGCCATTTTCAATTAAACAATATGTAGTCGTTAAAGGGTGATCTTATTGCAATTTTACTGTTCAAACTCGCAAGACAACATCCCAGACGCTAAACATAAAAAAATTATCTAGACTTACTTCGTGGTTTCAAAGTTTTAAATTTCCGCTTGAATATCTCAGAAATTTATGCAATAAACTTTTTGATCCCCTGAACCCATCAAGGAGAGAAAATCATCGTCAAGTGTTTTTCCTTAGGACACGAACACGCAGTCATGAGACTTGAACGCATGATCTTTCGCTTTGTGTTATTACAAACCAGTAATTTAATCCACTCAATCACGCAGCTTTTTGCAGAATTGTTCATATCTTCAATCTTCAATAATAGTTTTAAACGCTGTCTTTAAATTTTATGTTATTTAAAATGTTAATATGTAAATTACGGTATTCAGCAGAACGGAAAGCTCATGAGTATGACAATTTTTTTATTATCGCAACACGTGATAGACGTATAGACGTGGATCAGCTGATGCCATTACATATTTATCGTGCTAATTATGTACGCTCCGTCGATTTTATCCTTCTTTGGCTTTTATGGCAACGATGTGAGCCTCAATAAACACTGTATTACGTTAGATAATGTGTGCACTGTTTTTAAATTCTATTAAATTGTGACACAAGCAATTTAAAATGATTACAGTAGCATAAATCAACAGACACACAGCCAAGTTTTTATTCCTTTCAAAGTTTCGTAAACACCAGTGCTCTGACCAGCGCACCAATCGAAACAGAGCTCCTCGTGTGGCCTCCACCGCAGTAGGAAACGAAGGGGAGGAGGACCAAATGGCCAGATCGTGAGCGTAAAAAGAGCAGCTGATGGAAGAAGGCAGAAAAGCGGGAAAATTGTTGATGAAGAGAGAGAAAAGTACTGGGCCTAGAACGGATCCTTGCAGAACACCTCGACGGACTCGAAAGGAGCGATTTTTTGTGATTTTGATAAACCACGCAAGCGTGCCTATCAGAAAGAAAATATTGAGTCCAACGAGCAAAGCAAAGAGGAAGGCCAGCCGAAATGAGTTTATGGAAAAGGGCGTAGTGCCGGACAGACAGAGTATATAGGCAAGTTTTTTACTGGCGCAGGAATGCCTCAAAGTTAGCTTAGACTGTAGAAGAATGTGTTAAAACTGTGTAATTTTTAACAAGGCAGCTGCCCTCGCCCTAAATTCACTGTGGGGTGGGAATGCAAGTTCTACCGTGCGATGTGGGCTCTGCACCAATCAGCAGCCGCCTCAACGTCGTGGTGCGGTCTCCCACCTTGTTTGGGTTGGGTCGAAATGGCTGTTGGCCTTCCTGAGGGTGACAGCTACCCTAGGAACTTCGCTCTCACAAACCATTTTTTCGCCGTGCTGCCCCCTGAACGACCGCAAGCAGCTTCTTTAAAATTGGTCGCTTGTCTTCTTCCTTCTCCTGCCTTTCTCTTGCGCGTCTTCATCTCCTCATTCTTCTCCTACTCTTGATCAGCGGCAACGTTCATCCCAACCATGGTCCCATCTTTCCCTGTTTAGTGTGCACTGGAAATGTGACCTGGCTTGGTAAGTCAGTGCAATGCTGCACCTGCTCCAAATGGGTCCGTTTAAGGTGCTCACTACTCTCCTCCTAATTCAGAACTCTTGGCAGCTCCCACTCATGGAGCTTCCCCTCTGCTGCGTCCCTGCTTCTTCTGGAGATAACACTTGTGACTTACTCCTCGGACTTCTCCAGCTTGTATACCTCCACTGTTCAATCTGGCTCCCCCTGCTAATGCAGCACTTCCACCCAAATCTCGCCTTCAGATCTTTTATCTCCCTTCCGCCCATTTTGCACCTTCTCCCTCTGCTCCCTCACTACTGCCCCTTGCTCCTGGCTGTCTCTCTACACCTCTTGCTTCCTCTTCCCCTTCTGACTCCCTTAGGGTTCTTCAATAGAATGCTGGTGGTCTCTGAGAGCCAGGAGCACTGAACTGCTACACTATCTTTCATCTCATCCCATTGACCTTATTTGTATTCAGGAATCTAACCTTAACTTACCTTTCTCTTTCCGGATCCCTGGATTCTCTGCTCTTCAATCTGATTGCACCCACTCCAGGTCTGGCCTTTTCTCTCATGATGCAACACAGGCTAGCGGCGTCGATATCATTTTTGTCAGGCAGGGCTTATCTTTCTCTGAACTTTCTACCTTCTATCTTACTGTGCTTGACCCCTACTCTGATTATGTAGGGGTCAACATTTCTCTAAACAACTTCTCCTCGCTCTCATTTGTTAATGTTTATGCTCCCCCTATTCGTTCTTCTCCGACGAATGGCAGAAGCGACTATTTTTCTTTCTTCATTCTTCCTTGCTCCAGAAATCTCTTTATTCTGGGATAATTCATTTGCCATCACCCATTCTGGGACTCAAAAGATACTTTCAACCCCCGTGGAGAGAAAGAATTTAATTGGGTCATCTCTTCTGACCTCCCTCAATGATCCTGACATACCTACCCTTTTCTATCGCTCCTTTCTTGACATCTTCTTTGCTCCCTCCTCTCTTGCTCCTTGGAGGTGCTTTAGAACCTGGCTTCTGATCACCTACCAATTCTTCTATCTGTCCCTCTCTCTCTGGTCTGGGGCCCCAACGAGCGTCTCCCATCCTTCAATTTTCAGAAAGCTTGCTGGAATGACTTTGACTATCATTGTCCTTTTGACGAGGAATACTGGTCCTTTTTCTATCCTCTGCTGCTGCTCTCTTCACTTCTCTGACACTGAATGCGGCCAAATCTTCGATTCCTTTTGGCCGCATCAAACGCCATTTTAAATCCTGGTGGTCCGCTGAAGTGAAAGAAGCGGTTAGTGAAAGACGTAAGATTTTCGCTCCCGCTAGCAGAAGTGATAAAGATCGCCAGGCTTACATCTCCGCTTCCCGACGTGCTTCGTCTGTCATCGCCGAGGCCAAGGCTGAGACATGGCAGGCAACTTGCTCTTCTTTCTTGCACAAATCTAACCCTAAATTTGTATACTCTCTCCTTCGTTCTGTCGCTGGCTCTTCTTCCTCATCTTCCTCTTCTCCAAATTTCCCCAACTGTTTCTCTCCCAGCGAGTCGGCTTCGGTCTTCACCGCTTACCTAAGATCCCACTTTTCTCTCTCCCATCCAACGGCCCTGCGTAGCAGATCCAGAAGCTACCTTTCCGAGCTCCGCCGAGCCACGTGCCCGGAGGAGTCTCATTTGTTCATTTGCTCTTCCTTCTTCCGCTGCTGAATTTCTTTCGGCTGCCGATAATCTCTCCTCGTTCACTGCCACTGGCCCAGACAAAAGCGCCTATCCCAAGTTAAATCACCTTACTCGCTCTGGCATGGATTTTCTTCACATTTTCAATCTTTACCATACAACAAATCTTAAATGCTTGTATCTCGCACACCACTAAAGATTTCATAAAAGTTTTTTCACAACTGTAAAGCAAATTTATATCCAAACATGATAAACTTTTTTGCTGTGCCATGTGAACTCATTTAAACTTGAAAAATTGGATTTTTTATGAAGGTATACAAAATTTTATGTTTTCTACATGTATTTGTCTTTCGACGCTAATCCGTAATAATTAGATTATAGGTCACGTCGCAACTGCTGAAAAATGACGCAAACTGTAACGTAAGGACTTTGGCAAACACTCAATGTGACCGGCGCGATGGTGTAGTGGTTAGAGCGTCCGCTTCGCAGTCGGTAGACCTGGGGTTCATTTCCCTTGTCGAATCATACCAAAAGACTTTAAAAAATGGTATTCACAGCTTCCCTGCTTGGCGCTCAGCACATAAGGGATAGTGTGGAGAACAAGCCAGCAAGCTTGCTTGTTGTGTCCTTGGGCAAGGCACTTAACGGGACGCCTCCGTCTTTATGTGGCAGACAGATGGTGGGGCCAAGCAGTCTACCCGTCGTGGTGGCCCAGTCTGACGAAAGACATGCAAACAGAGCATGAGCTCATACGCGTAAATAAATAAATACTCAATGTTGATTTATCGCAGCTGCAAAGTCAAATAACATTTGTGTTACAGAAACTTCTGGCCTGATGTCCCGCCTAATGCTGTCTTCTAGAATCACGCGTACCACAGGTTCCACACAGAGATTATAATTGAAATAAATTTAAAACGAGGGGATTACGAAGTGGCTAGTAGATTAAAGAATTTAGACTAAGATACGATGCGGAACGATGTAGTACGGTTTTCTGTAAAATAATTAACACACATAACTCAACTACACAAACGTAAATTCACTGAAGCACTCACCTACTATAGCTGGACCGGAAATCAGACCCAAAAAATGATCAAACAGTAGGTTGTAAGCGTTCGACTAACAGTTGCTCACAACACAATCTAACAGTAATTCACTCGAATTCTAAAACTGACTCCGAGGGCAACAACGGTCAGCTATATTGGGGAGGCAACAGTGATTAATTAAAAGGCAAAGGTTATCAGAGGGTAACGCTTAATACGAAAGGCTATGACGTTATCTAAAGTCTATTAATAGAGGGCGAGGCGCGCGAGAAACAACGCTAAATAAGGGAACATCGAAACAAAGCAAACATAAGCTATGCGATAAACAAGGGAAATCGGGTTCAAACTTATGACGAATCGAAAAGGCAATACTTGCTGCAACATTTGAATGCTTTGTTTTTTATAGAAAAAGCTTGTTTTTATGTTTTATAACTTATCATATTCGAAAATTGCAAAACGCTTGCATCAGAGCAAAAATTTGTGGTCTAATAATTAATTTTCAATTATTTTCAATTATAAACCTGGATTTCAACATCATGTCGGCGCCTGTTTTAGACATTGTCATGTTTTGTATTCTAGCTTCATTTGAAATATCGTTTGCCAAATTATTGTTTGCATAGAATGTTTGCTTGCGACTTGCTTACCAATATTGTCAGAATGATTTTTTGTATGTTCACAAGAAAACTTTTTCTTTTTTTTTATGAGTGCGCATGGTATAACTTATAAAAAGAAGCTTTTTTTTATTATATATCAACTTTATAAACAGGATGTATTCCAAATTATCCGAAGCTACAACTAATACTCTAACGCAAGCAGTTTACCCATAGTTAACAATAGAGGTTATATGATGTATTCAAAAAATATTGTGCATTTCTTTGTAAGCATAAACCAATTCAGGTTCCTGCTTATATGCTTGATTGCTTGACAGTGTATTTAAGAATAAAAACCGAGTGAAAAAAGCTAAGGATAATGAATTTTTCTTTTTATGGGACGTTGTGGTTTTGTCATAGCTTACTGTATGCAGATATTTTCTGAATACCGGAAGTCCGAGTTTAGAAATTACTGATTTTCAATGAAGCTTCTTTCCCTGATATATCATGTCATTGCAGCCGATCGTGAAAATTTACGAAACTAAAAAACTAAAACCCATACGCAACGTAGGATAAGGCATAATTTTGATCATAAATAATAAAGCGACTTTATCATTCCAGAGCCGCTGCCAGAAAAATGCTTTAGCGGGAAGAGTCGACAACATTTGTCAGCAGGGGCAAAACATATATGTAAAACCAGCGCATATCTAGAGATTTTTTTGAGAAAACTTAGCATGAAGAAACTTTTGTAGATGAGTTTGCAATAAGAGCTGCCGCTCTTAGAAAGTATTGCGATTTTTGAGACCAAAATAATTATTTATTCGTACGATTACACGTCTACGCTTATCCAAATGTTTATAGTTATTTTTTGGCGTAAGACGATACAACCAGTGCACCTCATATTCATACTATCTGGCTGAAATGAGCTATCTGTGTTTCGATTGTGACTGAAAATCTATTTTGATTCTAATGTATTGTGGTAGAATCATTACAAAATCGGTGAGGCAAAGTTACATAAATAGTGGGATTGTCCCTTTCCGCAGCTCATCTTGGCGCCGGCACTGTTAAATTCGCTTGCACTTCACCGAAGTATCAAAGGAATAGCTTCATTCAACTTCTTCCCCGCAACTGTGACCCAATAAACAGAGCAGTTTATGCAGAAAATATTGCAGCGGTATCAAACTTTTGGTAATTCTGCTTTTAATTTTGCCGGCTCTAGAATCAAATCAGACCACCCATCCATAAGAAAGTACCGACTATTCCTACACAAAGAATCAAGATGCAGCCTATAGGTTAGGAAAATTGCTCAAAATGGTTATATGTTGTTTGCTTACTAACAAAATGTCAATATTTTTTCCTAATGCTAGATTACTTCTTAATAGTTTTTTAGAAAGAGTGGCATTTTTGCTTTGTGAAATAATTTGAAATTTATCAAAATAAAGTGCATTTTATGGTTTATTTATCTTATTTTCAACCAAATTTTTGCATTTAGAGCAATCTATAAAACTTAAGGCTGGGAACAGTCATGATTTTCGAAAGTGTAGCAATTCTTTTTTAGAGGAACTGACTGAGGAATATTCAGTTCGTAACTTGGAATCACAAAGAATTTTTGAAGGACTGAGAGAATCGCACCCGAATTCTGAATATAGGGTTTTTACCGCTTTATTGTTCTCAAAAAATAATTACGTAAACAGTGCTTTGACGATAAATGCGATGTAAATTCGGTGAAATCAAGCAATAATTTGCATAAAAAGTAACACTTTTTCCCAGTTCTGTTTTATTGCAGCTGTAGTTCTAGCTTAGTTGGTTTGAGTGTTGCTTGATTAACTGAGAGTTTTCTGGCTCCCATCACAATAGTCGAGTTAGGATTGAAAAATCCATAGCGTCCATTTTCCTGGTTTGTTAGCTTCTTGGTAGCTTTGGGGTGAGCAATTTATACAGTATTTGGCCCTGTGGCACTGCCTGACCAAAGAAACTGCTACCAGATCCGCCACAGCGAACTCCTGATTGGATTGTTAGATATAAATAGTGAAGTGTTGGCATAGCTGCATCATACGATAAAAGATGGCATTTTATTTCAAGACTACAGAGGCATGTTTAGTCCTGAAGAATTTTTCACTACAAACCTTGCTAAAACACAACAACAAAGCAGTTGCAAATGCAGTAGCGCATTTTCTTGATTCAGATATTTTTCAACCAAAGGCAACTTCAAATTATTTGCACGTACATTAGCTCCAAATATTTGTGAGCAATTAACCCTTTGCGGTCCAACTAACCGTCTGAGATGCAAAAACAATTTATGTTGTTTGGTCCAAACTCATGTCACACATGCATTTAGTTTAATTTCATTTAGTTTAGTTTAATTAGTTAATTAATAATTGATTAAATTTCATTCAAACTGCATTTGCATGTGTGACATGTACTTAGACCGCAAGAAAAAAAAGTTGAATAACTTTTTAGGTGCAATGATGCGGAACAAAAATTAATCATAAAATTAACATACACACAAACATCTTTCAAAAAAAATCACAAAAAAGAGTTTGGACCTAGACTGACCGAAAAAAGAAATTCAATTGGACCGCAAAGGGTTAATTTTATCAGACGACACTCTTTACTAGATGAACCTATAAGTTTGAGTTCGAGGCTACTTGATGTACTTAAAATTGCAAGAATATTTTGGTTCACTTGTTTTATGTTGGCTGGAAATTGGCGCTTGAAAAGATGACAGTTTCAACGCGCAATAAAACACAAATAAGTAACACCAAAGCACAAAAATACTTTTGCTTCTTTTATTAAAAACAGGCAAATATCCAATTGATCAAAAATATTTTTAATGACTTTGCATTTAAAAAAAAGTCAAAGGCTAAAATTTAACGTTGACTTTGTGACGTCGGAGTCGAATTGAAAAAAGACTTTAGAGTTGGTTTCAAAGTGGTTTCGATATTGTTACAATTCCCCATATTTGCTGTCACCTATAATTTTTAGTGCAGTTAGCAATCTTTGGTGCTTGTTAATGAGTGGCTACAAAAGAATTTGGTTTGCAAAACCGTTGCCATTAAACTTTATGCAATAAACAAGGATAGAATGAGCAGCGAAATAAAAGATAAAACTACTGTTATGAATTTCTCAGCTGTGACAACTTACAGCATTGCGTACCCATTTGAACAGTGTAATCTGAACACGCAGATACTCAACAGATTTTACATTGATTTCTACTTTTGGACATATTTTGCACTCTTTTGCGCCTTTCCGGCTTAGCAATTTCGTTTACACATGCTTGCCTCTGGACAGTTTAGCACATATTTGGATGTATTTCCTCTTGTAATCTTTCTCTTTTAGAAGCCCTGGTTTGTTGGAATGGATTTGCTTTGACTTCTTCTCTAGGAAGCAAAGATTACATTTTTAAGTTTATCAAAGGCCAGTTAAGGTCGTCGTTGGATTGGCGGACAAATAAATGGAAAGAGCGAAGTTCATACCAAAATCATATGAATCTTGCTTGCATAGATCAATCTTTTTGTTGAAAGCAAGAGCAGTGCCTGGATTAACATGGTGCACATTCAATATGCAACAAAATGCTGTTAAAGTCCGGGGATTTGATTTGACTTTGCAAGTATACCTAGGCACCAATTCGATGTTCCATCACATCCGTGTCAGCTTTAGTAAAATTATATATCATAGTAGTTTGCATATAGCGGGTTTCTTTTTACCATCATCTATTGTTACTCCAAGGATAAGTTCTACGGTTGAGAGGAGCAAAACGTTGCGGTGGCCAGAGCTCTTCGTAGGAAACACATAAGAATGAAGCACTAGCTTGTTTTCCGACGACTCTCAAAAGCATTGACAAGAAAACCGTTGTCTCTCTGCAACGTTTTTGACTTCAATAGGTATGTCCCTCCTATTTGATTGAGGAGTACCCACAAATGTTATGTTGTGAGAGATAGAAGCCATTATACCGGAGATACACTAGTGTACAAGCGGTCAAAGGAAATATTGCACTCTTGCAAATTACCATAAAATCTGAAGATCTTGAAGATACCTTGCTGTCTCTTCCACTCCTTTTACGTGGTATGCTGTTGCTCCTTCGTTAGGTTTCCCACAATATGAAATTATAAAGTGCATGAAAGCATAAGTGACTGCATTCTTAGACTCAAAAAGTAAATCATATTTAGCAGGCTTACTTATATTTTAGTGCTTGAAACTAATTTCATTTCTCGTGGGATACAAGATTTCATCAATGCACATGTACTTTTCAGGAACAACTCAAGTTGAGTAATTTTTGTTAAAGCATTCGAAAAATTCTCGAATAGCTGCGAAACGATCATGTTTCTATTGCTGTTCCATTGTAGCATAACCATCAAATAATATGCAGGTGTAAAAAAACTGCATCCTGTTTTTACTCACTGTAGATCTAAAAGGTGTAGGTTCTATGATCGGATCATGTAAAGAGCAACATTATGATTGCTCACGCCAGCAAAACCACATATGTACATCAGACTTATAAATGCACAAATTTTGATGTCAGTACTTTTTGTGAATGACAAAAAAGAAGCTTACAGTATACTTTTTGAATTGCTCAACATGACATTTCAATTCGTTTATTAATATAACGTACAACACAATCTATCATTAGACACAGAATATAATTGGGAAATATTTTAGTATGTTTATTTTCTGCTGTAGTTATTTTTTTGGCAGAATTGCTTCTGTCTGCTTTATCTTAGTAGTTGGTAGTAGGGCCTACTGCACAAAACTTCATGACACTTCCAGTTTATATCTCAAAGCAATTTTGCTGCTTCTTATGAAAAGATTTTTGTTGTGAAATGAATGTTACAGAACCAGCTTTATTAAGCGAGCTCTGCTAAAAAAATAGAAATTTTGAAAAAATTTATGAAAAGTGAGAAACCGTTGTTGGAAGATCGCATTTGTACAAAACATTGTGTCTGATGTAAAATTATTTTGTTTGCACACTTTAGTGAACGCACGAAAGAATCAAGAAGTTAGTAATTAGAGTTTGTTTACCTATTAGGATCTGATTTCGATCTGGCCACTATGTAAGTAAGAGACGCACACCTTCTAATCAAAGAACTGGCAATAAAATAAAAAAGGCGACGTCACACGTAATCGGATTAACTTGCATCATTGGTGTTTCTTGGCAAAAATTTATGAGTATTTGACAAAAAATGCTTTCTTATTCAAAATATGCTGAAGGTACAACAATGATTTTGGGTTCATTTTAAAGTATAATAAAAGGTAGGAAAAGTCAGGAAATTTCAAATTATTTTAAAAACAATATCGTGTATAATTTAACCTTTGAAAATTTGTTGGGTCGCTGCAGACCTACGTTGAGCTGATTATGGTTAAAAACAACTACGCAGTGCGCACGTGGATTAAACTAGAAACTTATTAGTCAAACTTTTTAACGCACTAAAAACAGAAATTTAGATCTACAGAAATGTAAAAACTAACACTAAAATGTGGATTAGTTGAATCACGGAAATGAATTACAAAATAAGGAGTTATAATATCAAATTACAGACGCATAAAAAGTTTATTAACCAAAAAATTAGCCAACAGAAATTGCAAAAATACAAAGATGTACGTAAGTCGATGGAAAATTAATAATAGCCAATAAGCACCGAATTGGATAGAAGTGAATAACTAAATGAAGTTAAATTGATCATCTTGATATTTAACATCTAAGTTGATGTGAAGATCTGTCATTCGGTTTCTGAGAATTTACGAATTTTATTATTTCCGTAATTCAGTACGTGCTTTTTTCATTTCCTTTGAAGCAGCATTATCATATTTTAGTTTTGCCTCACATGAAGGCATAAATCTTTCCAATAATCGTTAAAGACAAGTGCGTCGCAGTTTGGAAACTTTTAATGTATTTGATTAATGTATAAATCACTACATGAACTCATAAAACTGACATTTAACTATTCAGGTGCAAACAAGAGAATTGCGTTTATTGAAGCACTGGCCAACTACCACTGGTTAGCTGGGTTGCAGTCATTTGTAACAGACAACTAAAGTTGCTTTTTTTTACTGATGGATGAATATTGCTCCCAATTACTATATTAATTGATTCGTTTAACATTGTTTGGTAGGTTAAAATTTTGGGCTCCTAAGCTAGACTTAACTAAGCTCTGATCTCGACAGTTTGCACGCAGTTTCAATTAAACACTGTAGGCAGTAGACTGTAATTTAAAGTTCAATTTATGCTGCTACAACTAATAATAAGCCTACTGCTTTACGATCTGCAGCTGACTAGGTAGCGGAGCTTACGATTTTGCAATATAAAAATCAACTTCAAAAAAGTTAAGAACGCATTTTTGAGCCTACGTATACACCTAAAACGTGCTAGACGCAAAATCTCATACAAGAAAAACCTTAAAAGCTCGCAGTACAAAATAACAAAAATAATTTCCAAGATTGACACAATCCCAAAGTTGCCAGTGTGCAAAAAAATTATTTCTAAACACCAAATTTTCAAGGTACAATTTTTAAGAAATCAAAATTTTTTCATGCAAGTAATTTCATTATCAGCAAACAAGTCGAGTTTTAACTCGAACCTCGAGTCATAGTATTTGAGTCTCGAGTCACTAGTGTCATGTCCCCAGTCGAGTCATTGACTCGAGTCTTGCTTACACTGCGGTTCAAGTGTTTCAGAAAAAGGCAGTTCAATACCACCTTCTCCCAAGAAAATGTGGACACTAGTGAATTTTTACAATTACTCAAATCAGGCAATTTGCACGTTCTTTCCCAAAAATCTTTTTTGATTGTTTCAAAATATGCAGAAAACTACGAAGAAACATCAATAGCAATATTGATTTTTTAAATAAACGTGTGAGGGCATGGTAGACTGATTTTAGTCCGTATTTTTGAAATCAGATTGACAACAAGGCAAAATTTCGATAAATATTTATCTTTTACTTCATTTCTACTTCATTCTAAAATATAAAAGTAGATGTATTTTGTTGAAAAGCAAGCTGTTAATAGCTTGCTTCTACAGCAATTTCTGTCGCAAACAATCACGCTAGATACTGGTATTAAATCAGAGAAACAGATTAGGCAAATAGTGTAGGCGACAGTTTTGTTTATTGTGAAAACAGACTGAAAGCTACGCGAAGGTGTATTCTGCAAAATTACGGCAAGTGAAGAACCAGGCTTTATTGTCAACGTTCAGAAGGCGATAGATACATTTGTGTAAGCGCAGAAAGCCAGATAGAATCAAAATTGATCATATGCAGGTTTGTAATAACGTTGGACGACACAAGTTTTGTGGCACGCAAGCAAACAGCTGACTTTAAAGACCATTTTTCTCGAATCTTTGATTAATATTGAGCTATCACGTCACGATTTGAGTAATTTGCAGTTTGGTGTTGCTAATTTTGATATCAATTCATTACAAGCATATTTTTTAATTTTCAACACAACGTTATCTTTCATTTCAACAAAACGTCTATGATTTTGCTTTAAAGTTGTTTAAAATTTTACAATCACAGAAAAGCAAAGAATGTTTCAGCGCAAGTATTAAGCATGCGATTTATCCAAGTTTGCATTGGTGGGGATGTCCGGGGGTGCAGAGCATTCCTAATTGCAATATATTCTTTACCAGGTTGTGCCCTGAGGGAGCCCTAGGATAAACTTCAGAGTTGCGCCTGAAACTGTCTAAAAGTAGGTTACAAGCATAAACAATCCGATGAAGAAAATTGCTCCAATCGGTCGCTTCTATGCTTACTCTTAACACTAAGTACAAGCCCGGCCATCATTCAATACTATTGAAAAACGTGCAGGTTAATGTGACGTCATAGTTCAATTGTTTTCAATCAGTAAAGTAGTTAAATCGGTATTCTGTGCAATGCTATTACAAAATACAATTGCTATTATGTGCAACGAGAGGTAATTTTTCATATGATTTCAGCAAAACTAAAATTAAGTATGGCCACATCTCACTATAGCATATAAGTAAAAACTTACTTTAGCTCGAAGAGAAATTATGCCTTGCACTGACGAAAAATAAACCTGATAATGTTGTAGACTTTGAAGCAGTAGCGAAGACTGCTTAATTTCCAGAGCTCGTAGTTTAAATCTAAGTTAGCTTTATGTGCTATTTTTGCCCCTGCAGACGAATACGTCGGCATATGTTAAACCAGGGGTGGGAAAACTGCGGTCCGGGTGGGTTTTTGTAAACAAAGCCACAACTGTAAGAGCTCTCAATTTTGTGTTCTACGTCAAGAAATTGTGAAGTGGAGCCAGATTCCGCGGTGTTGATCAATTTTAAAGTCAGATCCAACTTATTCTCTTGAAAGGCTTTTGAGACAGAACTTGATTTTGAGAGAATTTTTCACACCGTATGACAACCATATTACATCGTCAATAAAACGTTTATATAGAATCCATTGATTTAGGAATGTCCAATGTGGGTAGAATGGCGTAGTGGAAGGTCAAGCCAAATAATTAAAAAAATTAATAAAATTCAATAAAAATCATATTAATACAATTGGGTAAAGTTAGATTTATGTGGCCAGACTGTCATGACTGACAGCAGTTTCCAATCAATCATAGATGATATAAAAAGAGTTTTGTTTCCTACAAAGAATTTCATTTGTAATATCTCTGACAATTTTGAGCCGGGAATATATTCGAATATATTTTCGAGTCGCCTACATGTGCGACTACGTTAACATTTTCTAGCGGCCCGCCAAAACATCCAGATAACTTTGCTTTGAACCGAGCTTTTTGCTGTTTTTTTGTTCCATGTTTTTTGTTTTAAGTTTTATTGTTCTATGTTCTATTGCGCTATGTTCTGTGTTCTATGTTCTATTGTTCTATGTTCTATTGTTCTATGTTCTATTGTTCTATGTTCTATTGTTGTATATTCTATTGTTCTATGCTATATTCTATGTAGAACTATAGTTCTATGTTGTTTTAAGAAACCAGAGATCAGAAGTTAGCGGTTAGTTAAAGTTAATTTACAAATTTTAAGGAATAGTAAACCCATGCACACTTTTAAAAGAAAACGTAAAATTGCTGATGAACGTCGCGTGTTTAACAAAGGATGGACAAGCAAAAATTTCTTTACCGATATAGAGAATAAAGCTGTGTGATTATTGTGTCAAGAAACAATAGAAGTACTGTAGAAGTTTAATTCAAAACGACATCATGAAACCAAACATAAAAAATTTGGATGCAATCTTTCTGAGGAAGAACGAAAACTAAAAGTTAAGGAGTGTGTTGAGAAACTGAAAAAGCAACAGAAATTGTTTACGAAACAATCAGTCTTCAAAGTAGCGCCACTGAAGTACGTCTTACGGTAGCCTACAATCTCGCCAAACGCAATAAGCCTTTTTTGGATGGCGAGTTCATCAGGCAGTGCATGTTAGAATGTGCAAGCGTAATGTTTCCTGATGTAAAAAGCAAATGTTGAAAGCATTTCGTTGTCGAGAACTGCAGTGCGCCGCATTGATTCAATCAGTAACCAACTCACAGAACAGCTAATGATTGCGAGTGATGATTTTGTCTGGTTTTCTTTGGCACTGGATGAAAGCACAGATAAAGAAAACACGGCCTAATTATTAATCTTTATCCGTGGAATTAATAAAAAATTCGTTATCACGGAAGAATTACTTAGCCTTGAACCAATGAAAGACACAACCACCGGTAAAGACTTGTTTGAGCACGCTGTGCATTGTGTGGAAAAAAATAATTTATCCTGGAACAAGATTGCAAGCATTACAACAGATGGGGCCAAAGCTTTCACTGGAAAAAATGTGGGCATGGTCAAAGCTTTTAAAAAAAAATTAAAAGCAGAAGATGCAAACAGTGATGTCATGTCGTTTCATTGCATTTTGCATCAGGAAAGCCTTTGCAAAGCTGCCCTAGATTTAAAACACGTGATAGATCCTATCGTAAGTGTAGTGAACACGATCAGAGCAAGGGCACTCCGCCATCGACAATTTAAGTCTTTGCTAAAAGATCTGAAGGCAAAGTACGGAGACGTAATTTATCACAACAATGTGAGGTGGCTGAGCCTGGGAAAAGTGATAAAAAGAGTTTGGTCATTGCAGGATGAGATCCTCTTCTTTTTAGACATGAAAAATATATTCCATGACTTTGTTACAAAAGTGAAATGGTGAGAAATGGAGATAAGAAATGATGTCTGCTGCTAATATATTCGAAAATTTAAACAAATTAAATGTGACATTGCAGACAAGGAGGTTATTGGCACATGAAATGTAGAATCATGTAAAATCATTTAGAACTAAGCTAAATCTATTTGCAGGGCAGGCGGTAGATGGAAATTTTTGTCATTTCCCTTTATTAGGCAAACAAAAAGTGCCCCAAAGTATTTCTACAAAGATCACTGATTGTCTGAAGAGTTTGAACGAAGAAATTACAAGAAGATTTCAGAACTTTCAAAAAATTGAGCCGAAATTCAATTTGCTATCGTATCCCTTTACAGGAGATATCGACACCGCACCTGAAGATTTGCAGCTTGAACTAATTGATTTGCAATCGGATTACACATTGAAAGAAATGTTTTATGAAAAGATATTGGTTAACTTCTTTAGTTCTCTTTCTGCTGAAAAATCCCCATGTATGAAGAAATTTGATGCAAAAATGTTTTCTGTATTTGGGTCAACAAATATCTGTGAGCAAAGCTTTTCTTGCATGAAGATCAACAAGAGTAAACATAGATGCTCCTTGACAGACTTTAACTTGCGGTCTTTGATGAGAATTTCAACAACAAATATGACTTCAAATTTAAAAAAATTGTAGAAGAACGTGATTGGATGCATTTTTCTTATTGATGAAATTTGAAAATTAAATGTGCTTGCATTTTCAATTGAAGAAAACTACTTTGATTTATTTGTCCAATAATTGTTGGTTTTTAATGTTATAGCAAATTAAAAATGCAAATTAATTAGAAAAATTTACCAACGCGTTCGTTAAAAAGTGCGGCCCTTAGTTAGCTTCCGTGACCATGATGCAGCCCACAAGCCAAAACAATTGCCCACCCCTGCGTTAAACAAACATAAGCTCAAGTGCATTATGTTTTTAACTCCAGGCCAGAGTTTAGTTACCAGTAGGCTAAGTTTGTTGATTCGTACTGAAGCTGTTAGCGTCAAGTCTTAGCTGAAAAAACATCAAGTACAGCTAATTCACAAAGAAAAGTGTAAGCTTACCCCTCAAGAGGAAAAACTAATAAATTATATTTCAATTTTGCCATTCTAGGTTTTCCAACAAAAAATTTACCATTAAGGCTTTACGCATTCTGCGTGAATTAGCTGAATTATACAGTGGGTGCAAAAAAAATGTTTACATCATTTGCGCAAAAAAAAATGTTGACATGTAACTTCGGGTAGCCTTATTCTTGTGTTCTCTCTCCTATTTCTGATTGATTTTTGGTAAGGAGGGAGACATTCTCCTTACTAGCTGTAACAGCCACCACAGGCGTCGCTGTAGTGCAACCACGAGGCTGGTAAGGCTGCCATTATTCAGCACTTTATTAGCAAAATTTTTGCAATTTTGGGATGTTGTCATTTGCTTGTTAAAAAGAAAAATGGGAAGAAAGAAGTTATCAGAGATCGAAAAGGCTCAAGCTTTAACAAAAATCAAAATAAACGTGCCTGTAACAAAAGTTGCGGCTGATTTGAACGTATCAAGACAGACTGTTTACACCTTGTTAAAGGCTACAAAAGGCCTACCAGAGGGTACTGTTCCGAAACGAAAAATTGGTTCTGGTAGGAAGCGAAAGACAACAGCTAGCACAGATCATCTTTTAAGGCGAGAAGTGCTCCTCAGACCATCAATCACACCTGAAAGTTTGAAAAAGAAGCACCCAAAACTGTTGGAGGGAGTATTCACCAGAACCATCCAGCATCGGTTAAAAAATGACTTGGGCCTCCCCTGTAGGCGTGCAGCAAAAAAGTCCCTTTTGACAGAGAAAATGAGAAAAAAGAGACTAACTTTTGCAAAGAATTATCAACACTGGACACCTCAACAATGGCGAAAAGTGATGTTTTCTGAGGAGAGCACATTCCGACTGGTGAGGAGGCAGTCAAAAGTGATTAGAAGGCCCATCAACGTACCAAGGCCTGACCCATAGTACACCGTTAAGACAGTTAAGCATTCAGATGATGTGATGGTCTGGGGTGCGTTTAGTGGTACCCACGAGCGAGGTGGATTACATTTCTTTCCCAAAAATGTCACAATGCGGGGGTCTAACTCTCTCCAAGTTTTGCAAAATCACTTGCTGCCTTTTTGGGGCATTCATCAACCCATACATTTTATGCATGATGGTGCCCCGCACACCAAACAAAACTTGTGATAAAGTGGTTATCTGAAGAAAATATACCCACTTTAGAGTGTCCCGGTAACTCTCGCGACCTTAACCCGATAGAAAACGCATGGAATGTGATAAAAAAGGTACAAGAAGCTCAGCCAGTTAACATCTCCGAACTAACACATGTACTGAAAATCTTGTGGGTTACAATGGAAACCGATTATTTTGAAAAGTTGGCTGATTCAATGCCTCGAAGATTGCAAGATGTAATCCAGGCCAAGAGGTTTATGACTAAATACTAAATAATAAGATTACTATTGCTAAAATCATGCGTTGTTTTCACTGTCAATGCTGAAACGATAAGTTACTGTCAATAAAATACAACTTTTCGTTGAAATTTTATTTTGTCAACATTTCATTTGCGCCCACTGTACATTTTTCAGCTAGCGCCTTCAATGTAAATACGGCTTTAAACAAAACGAGAGACATATAGCAAGTCTTGACCACCTACTCTTGACCTTCAATACAAGGCATGCAATAAGATCATTGATATATTTGAATGTTTTGCTGGTGGGGTTGTATCAAGGATTGGAAAAATTCTGAAATTAAAACTTTTTAAGTTGTATTAACGTTATATATGATCTTTTTTAATTGGTGATCATAAATGGTGGGTCTAAGGGGCAAAGCCCCTTGTCTATGACACCAATGCCGCACTCCACTTCTCTTTGGAAGAAAATAATAACCGCATGACTGGCCAAAGGGCACCCATTGTTTGAATTTTGCAAATGGACCCCAGAGTTTATCGCTCCTACAATGTCTAGCTGCAAACTCATGCTCTCATGCACGTTGTAACTTTCTAAGCAAACTGTAACGCTTCTGCGTCCAAATGTGGTTAAATACTAAAGTGATGCAGTTGAAGCTATTTAAATCAGGTTTGCATTCATTCAAATACACAGAAAAAATCATTGTAGTCACCAATACATTTAATATCTTTAGATTTCATCGACTATGCCCGTAATACCAGCCCCACTGCAAATAAATTATGCCTGTGCTTTCATAGAAGCAGTAAATAATGTCACAATCTTTCATGCGTTCATTTGACCAATTGCGAAGGGGTATAACATATAAGTAGTGGAAGGATACAGAAGTGATTGATGAAGTTACATGAATGAAGCTATGGCGTAATTCTTTTAAATAAAGTCACACTTCCACGTGCATAATGACTGTTTGTGTTCTAAAGCTAGTTTCACACTCGTTCCATCAACTTTGATCTGACGATATGCTTTTTACTCGCTCATGATGAACTCATTACCTCGTCCTGCGGCACTCGATCACACTGCTGTAGCACGGTTTCAGATGACACTGCTCACAAGTCAAAAGAGCTATAGCGTAGTGTAGAGAATCTTTCTTGGCTAACGTAACAGGAAAGAATAAAATTAGAAATGAAGTGGTAAGAAAGAGAATGAAAGTTGGAATTTTGCCAGACAAGTTGAGAGAATGCCTGAGATGGAAAGGTCACATCTCCAGAAAGAAGATACTTATGCTGTAAAAGTAGTCCAACAAGTTAAAGTCGGAAAACGGAAAAGAGGCAGACCGAAAAAATGATGAAAAGATTGCATAAAGGACGATATGCAAGCGATGGGACTGACGGAAGAAGACTCGCAAGATCGAGCGCTATGGAAGTTACACCGGCGACCCCATACAAATGGGAATAAAGCCAAAAAGGAGAAGAAAAAGATATAATTAGTTGCTCTTGCTTTGCTTGAGAAGCGCTCAACAACGAGGCCGGAGCAGCAATATGTGTTATCAGGTGGAGCAAGTCTCATGTTGCTGGCACAGTGCTCGATAACAAGCAAGGTTGGAGCTTCACGTATATAATTTAAAACACTACACGTCAGGAGTGTTTTAAATTATCACATCCATCCCGATGTATAGTTATTAATCTATAAAAGTTTTCTCGAACAAGTAAATTTGCGTTGAAAGAATAGTTTTTATATGTGTACATGTATAGTTGTTGTAATCTGTTGTTTTATTTTGCAGTGATCATTTTATTTGTAAATCTGAATTGTCTAAAGCCCAAAACTTGCTAAACTGTTTTCGAAAAAAGACCATTTTTTTTCGTTCGCATTTGTGAATAGATTTGTAACTCACAGCCTTTTTTGACGTCACAATGGTTGACTACGACACTACGTTACTAAGTTTTCCAGTGTATTCTAGTGATTCTTGTTTCTTCTCAAAGATTTTTCCCTTTTTTTATATTACCGATTGGCGTAATTTATTGACGGTGTTTTTCCTGTGTCACGTCATGTTCTAGCAATTTTTAGATCATTTTCCAGTCGTATATATAAGGCGGCGAGATTTTTTTATTCATTAAGAGAGTGTAATTCAGAGTATAGTTCAGAGCGAGATAGTAGAGTGTAGTAAATAGGCGTTGTTCTATGGTGTTTGTTGTGACAGGAATCAAGCAATTTTTTTGGTGGTTTTGGTTTTGGTTAGTCTGATATTTATACAGTAAAATGCTTTAGTTTCTGTATTTGACAAGCGAAGGAATTCAAAATTTTAAAGCGGTTTGTGAATATATTTGTTCTGTTCTTGATCGAGAAGTGCGTGGATTAAAGTATCTTAGTGGAAGCCAATCTTTTCCTAGCTATTAAGTTGCAACCAGACTTAACTATTCGATCGATATTGCAAGGCGCTTCAATTTTACAAAGCAAATTAAGTTGAAATAGAATCAAAACTCTATTAAAAGGCGACATAGTGAAGCTCTAATCTTGGTTGTTATCGGGCACTGTGCCAGCAACCTGGTGTGTATCCGTTTGTTTATTGGACGAATAAATGCTGTTGTTGGAAGCAATTGGGGCCAAGTAAAACTGATAATTGATATCAGTCGGTAGTGCAGTTGAATATAAAGTTTATTTGTGAAATATTTCTTGCTGTTTAGAACAAGAAGTGGTGTACATCTACAGCTGATACGTAACACATTGGTGATGAATTTTCAAGTTCTCAGTGAAGTTGCAGTCAGATCAATGGTTTGACCACTAAATTACCTCGCTTCAAATATAAAATCATACGCCCAGAAGTTTCAAAAGAGTTAAAGCGTACGTACGTACAGGCGAAACTCTGCGTTATGTATTAGATGAAACAAACTCTAAAGTTAAAATAAAGGTTGAAACAAACATACATTTATATTGTATCAAGGTAGATATAACTGTTAAACATGACTTACCCCTGAGCCTTTCTATGGTTCATTGACGATAATATCATCAATCCTTTGCAAGCTGCGAAATGCACAAAGGAGCTTTTTGCGCATAAAAAAAATCTGGAGATATTATTGCACCAATTCAGTACAAATATGCAAGGTTGATGAATCGATGAGCAAATGCATTGAAAGTCCGATTTGTTGCTTTTGCAGATTTGCGCTGCGCGTGATGGCAGTTTTTGCCCGGAAAATTCCTGTTTTCGGCACAATGGCAAGTAACATTAATAGTTAATGCTCTACAAAAGACGCCATCTGAATAATAAACCATCAAAACAGTTTTGGCAAATAAAAACTAGATGCAACAAAGTCATTAATTGCTACAGTAGCTTTCATTTTATTTAAACATTAAGAAAAATCCTCCGATCATTAGTGGCAACAATTGCCAATCATCGCACTCCTAGTGTTTCTGAGAGTTTTTCATAAAAGCATTTAGGCAGGGCCAAGGTACAGCTTAAAGTATGTATCGCAAAACAAAAAAAGATGTGAAAACATGGAACTGTGATTATATCGGAATTAATTGCTGCGTTTCATTTCATTCTACCAGGTTGTATACTCTACTTCCGAGTAAACGTTTAATAACCATTATAGTGGCACATCTTATCGTAAAATGATGTAAAAGTTAGGCTTGCAGCAACACAATTTTGGAACAAAATAGTCTGCTACCGTTTAGAAGAAAGGTGGGAAAACTATGGCCCTCCAACACTTGTAGAAACTTCCACATATCTAATTTAATGTAACAGAGGTGGCCACACTTGCCGTACTAAAAAAGCCAAAGACGATAGAAACCATCATTGAAAGAGCCGCTACGCAATTTTTGGTTTGAATTGACGCATTTTCCGTCCAAATATGGGGTAAGGATCTTTATTTCTTTTTATCTATTTGGACATCATCATTTTCAAAGCCCAGTAATTCGACACTGCAAAAAGTTATTGCAAAATGTTAAGCTATTGCAAGATTTTAAGCACTGGCCCTCGATCACTCTTGAATGGTCAATGCGACTCTCCGACTAAAATGTTTGTCCAACCCTGGTTTAGAACAAAGCAAATAGGAAAAAATTTGTGTTCAAAAATACACTTATCAATCATCATGTCACGCCAATTTTCTTCTGAAACACGCGACATGCCCCCTTCAGTCATGCAACAGGACACCAATGAAGAACATTGTGATCCATCACCCTCATCCACAGCCCTAGAAGAGACCTCAGATTATAATCACGGTAAGATTGAGTTTTTTGACTTGAATAACATTGATTACATGGGCCTTATACCTATGATTTCTGATTTACCTGGTAAAAACTATTTTGAAATTTCATAACCTTGCAACTCGTCGTCAATAAAGCAATTAAATTTCAAAATCTTACCACAAATTGTCCATCGCAGGTTCAGGGCCGGCGTTTTATGATTGCCGTAGCATCACCTACAACATAACGATCAATCAATCTGCTGAACCAAGTGAGTAGTAAATTTTTAATGAATTATTTGAAATGACATTATTCTGTGTTATTTTGACAAAATTCTACTGCTATCATGTATTGAAATTAATAATTAATTATTACCTTTAAAATTATAAAATATCTCCATTTTGGTGTCTAAATGATGGCATAAACCATTACGTCAATAAATATTTTTTCACTATTAAGTTCATTATACTGATATTGAGTTTCAAAAACTAATTTATTATTTCAGTTGACCAGAAGTTCAACTCTGTGGCTACTGAGGAAGCGAACAACTTATGGGACAAAAGTAAACACTCCACAGACATTATTTTGATTATTATCAAAATATTGACTGCAGTTGTTTTGGACACCACTGTTTTTATTTTAGCGCAGTTTTAATGTGAAGTGCTGATTTGCATGTGACTATTTTGTGTTCTCGAATCTTCTAAAACTTCAAATATTTTTGATAAGCTGCTTACAACATTTTGATTGTAAGATTGTGATCTTGACGTAACATTAATGGATATTGAGAACCATACGCATCCATGTTTACGACATTACAGTATAATGATCCTCATGGTAGTTAATTTTGAAGAAATATTTATATTCTATGTCTAAAATATGATCAAAACTTAAATATTTGACAGAATAAACCGGTAATATTCAGAAAAGAAGACAGATAGATTAATGCAGACGAAAATCTGTGTCAGCTTACTTTACTTCGCTAGAGTTTGTTGATAGAAGCAGTAGGGGCTTAGAGGAACTGCAAGTTTGGAAGCAGGTAACATCGATGAAATTTGAGTTTGTTTGTAAAAATATGTTTCTGGCTGCTCGAAAAAGAAGTGATGTTAACCAATCGATCAGATCAGTTACTTATTGCTTGAAATAGCTAGATCTCGGAGAGTTTGCAGCCAGGCCAATTGTTCTAGCTATACACTAGGCTAGGAGTGGCCTCACTTGCCGTAAGAAAGAGCCAAAAACGATGTAGGCATCGTTGAAAGAGTCACTACACAATTTTTTTGAAAACCATCATTTTTATAGCACGAAATTAGAGATTTACCGGCCCCAAAACCTGAAGTGGCGCACAGCTGCTTGCAAACCCCTACACTACATGACTGTACACAAATGCATGGGTCAAAAGAGCCGCAGTCAAGGACCTAAAAAACCGCAGTATGGCCACCCCTGCACTAGGCTTACGTTGTCTCAAATTTGCAATACAAATATTGAGTTTAGAATGAATTTCATTTTATTGCGCTGCAGTTGAGGATTTATCGCATCTTTTTTGGATTATCACTTGTTTAAACGTGATTTGATTTAAATATAAATCGAAAACAGTAGTATCAGCAACAAATTTAATATCTTGTTTTGATATATTTTTTCCGGTTTCTAACAAACAATAGTGTGGAATACCCAGCATTGTTTATTACGATCCAGCATTATTATCATTCAGCATTAATTATCTTATCACATATCCATGCTACTATATGATGGTGCATTAATAAATTGACATATCCAGAAACCACTTGAAGTTAGAATAATCTCGATTTTTACTAAAAATAACGTTCACACTTCGTGTTTGTGATTTTGTTTCAGAAGATCAGGCGGTTCGAGAACTGCAAGAGTTGATAGACAGACATCGCGAGCATGAGGTCGACCTTGACCATCTTCCGCAACATTCACGACCAAATCCCAACGAAGTGCCAGTGGTGCACCCAGAAATGTTTGAAGTTGAGAATTTTTTTTACACTCGTAATGATCCTGCGAATATACGACGGAGGGGTCAAGAAATTAGGTTCGATGATCTGTTGTCATCCAATAACTCAAACAGGTTTGCATGTGTAGTTGGGCCTCCTGGAATAGGTAAAACCACCCTTAGTAAGCGCTTAGCAAACAGTCAAGTTTATGAGGTATCGTTGCATCTCAATTTTACTTCAATCAATTATACCAACAAATTGACTTTGCAAGAATTATTGTTGGATAAACAGTTAGTTAACTTGGGCTTCTCCACTGAGAAGTGCCAACAAGTATTTTCTTGGATCATTGAAAATCAATCAAAATGTCTTTTGGTGATTGATGGACTTGATCAGGCTCAGTTCAAAATTGATGAACAACCGCCAAACGAAATGCACGACTCCCCTCTTAATATAAATACCATCATCGCTTGTCTATTCAAGAAGATCTTTCTTCCAGAAGTTCGAATAATTGTCACTTGTCGACCTCATGCGATTCTTGATCTCCATCATACTCAGCGACCAGACACTGTGTATCAGCTTGAAGGATTGTCAGAAAAAAATACTGACAAACTACTGCAATTCTTATTTGGAGATCGGTACGACGAATTCTCGACAAATTTTAAAATGCTAGGTTCAGAATTAGAAAATCTGTGCACATATCCTCTGTTGTTACAAATGTTTGTCTTGTCTCAATTGATTCCGTCAGAAAGTATCGGAGAAGCGAAAACAGTAACCAGAATATTTGCAACTGTGCTAGAAAACTTACAAGTTAGCAAAAACTTCAAAACAGATGTGCAAAACATTCAGACCAAATTAGCTCGCCTTGCCTACAACACATTCAAAAATAAGCAAATTCTCATAACATGGAAGCAGGTGAGCGATGAAGGTCTTACAGGAGAGGAAATCCAGGATTTGATAGTCACGGTGCCAGGACGTGAAGGAATGGCTTTTAGAGTGCTTGATTCGCACAAACTTTTATATTTTTGTCATCAGATGATTCACGAATACTACTGTGCATGGCACATTTGCAACAATTTGTCAAATGAAGATTTTGGCCAATTTCTACAGGAAACAAAAGAAGACGATCGATTCATTGTTGTAAGGAAGTTCCTATGTGGGCTTGCTTACGACATCGATTGTGATCAAGGTAGGAGTGTTTGAAGTTTGTTTTTGTTTTTAAAAGATTTATAAGATTATGATTTGCAATCCAACCCAAAAAAATAACAATTTGTGCAACAAGGCTAGTATGTTTGAATAATGAAAATGTGTAATTTACGGTAGCTTCGATCTTGCAATAAATTTGTAAAAGCTGAGGTTATCAAGGTTTTATAAAAAGTCTATTAATAATTTTTGACTTAGTGAAAAGCTTTGACAAACAATTTCACTTAATGTTAACCCAGTTTTAACCTGGCTAAACATGAAAATAACTTTGAAAAGCTTTTGACAACTTAATGTGTCCTATTACATGAGAAGTTTATCTATTTTTTAATTAATTTCTTAAAAAGTCGTAAAATTTTTTTGAAAATGAGGATGGCATTTTTGAAAAAAATTCTCAAAACAATTGGTTGATAATCTTCATAAATACATATTACGAATTAATTAAAATTACGAGTCAATCCTTAATCTTTTTAAGCAATATTTGTAACGCGCCCCAAATAATCCTAAACAAAATTTTTTAATTAGAGCAACAGAGTTAACTCAAAAGCCCTTTGCTTAACTATTAATGACAACATAATTAATTGAATTGAATTTTATTGAAATTTTTATATTGCGGAAAAAGTTGAATTTTAAACCAAGAGCCCAAACAGCCAATGTCCGGTTTGGTAAAGGAAGGAATGGTTTGATAAAATCTTTAAAATGGTTTTGTACATAACGGAAATAATTTCATCATCACAGTTGGTGGCTTTTCAACAAAATGCCGTAGTTTTGAAGAAATGGACCTGAGTGATAGCTAAGTTTTTTTTATATTCTGGTGTGGGTATAACAATGTTTTCTCAAATAGGCGTGGCCTATTTTCAGCTCAAGACCGGCAGAATGTATTGATGAATGGATCTCAATGGGAAACGAGTGTGCTTGTTGCAAACGAAATGAAATTAGAATCAATTTTTCCACTTAATCCAGGCATGATAGCAATCAACTTTGACTTTTTCCCAGTTTCGTAGAACAGTTCTTATCACATCGTTGCTAACTATGTTCAAACTGCTGGTCACCTAAGTTAGCCTACCGGAGCACAATCTAAACCACAAATGCTTAATGGTGCAAATTTGCGACAAACAGAATTCACAGCTTACAAGGGTTACAAAAACAGTAATTCGCCTAAAGTGCAACAAAAGACACCATATATATTCTGCACAATCATATACCTATTTTACAAACACAGAATAATCATGCAACGCTTAATTTCCAACAACCCGAAAACGCGCTGTCACTAGCTTTGCTGAAATCCAGCAGCACTGAAAACAAAAACCGTGTTGCCCAACAAAAAAACCTAATACTTGTATTAAAATCTTACTAAAGGCAAAGGAAATACGTTTAAAAATTGCATCAACCGGCATTTGCGCCAAACAAAACTTAGTGTACAAGTGAAAACGTATCATGTGGTACGTCGCGAATTGGCAAAAAAAAGTTAAATTTTCCGGCAAAATTGAAGGCGTACCTTTTTTCTTGTTGAGATTAACTTTATCGAAGCCTTAATTTTTTAATTATTAATTTAAATTGTAGTCTATGACTTTTTCCGGAGATGAACTTTTTCGAAGCTTAAATTTTTGTATTATTAATCCAAATCGTGGGCGATGATCTTATTTGGGGAGACTGACTTTTTCAAAGTCTGTATTTTTCCCGTACTGGAAACCACCACCATAAGTTTTGTATAATTGATACTAAAAACGGATTGCCGCAAAGTTGTTTCTCCTTTTGTTGTTTAGCCACTTCGAGACGGGAATTTTTTGAAACTGCAGTGGTATTATAACAACCAATGGTATCGTAACAATAACGCATGGAATTCCCTTACATGATAACTAGAATACTACCACGCACTATAGCGGCTGAAACAAGCGGTGACGGTGGTCGTCTTCTTGACGAAATACAAGGTACGCCGAAGTGGTATCACTTTGAGACGGGAAACGTCAATTTACGTCAGACTTTGTGTTGCTTTCAAGGACGGGTGGCCTTTAGGCACCTCCTCGTGTCCTGCCAAAAAGACGACCGCCGTAGTCGCTTGTTTCCACTGCTATAGCGCGTAGGAATATTCTAGTTATTATGGACCGCAATTCCATGCGTCGTTTTCACAATGCCTTTTGTTTTAACACTGCCAGAACAACTTTAAAGAAATCCTGTCTCGAAGTGAAAATTGTTTGTTGTAGAAACAATTGGTAGGAACAATTTGAGAAGTTATTTGATTGATTTTTAGGATCGCAAGAACAGTGATTTCATGTCTTTACTCGCGCTTGCCTCCTTGTTGTTTGAATGGAACGCATGTGACACAAGCTTGGTTTCACTGAGCTGTAATTCTCAGTTTTGAAAACAACGTGACATGACCTCTATGAAAATCATGACGCAGCAAAATTGACTAGTTGTATGTAAAACGTCACGAATCTTAATATTGAATTGTAGTGTGGTCAACACACTCGTGGGAGACTTTTGAGGTCTTTTTTTTGTTCTCCAAGCACTTCTCAATCTCTTGATTTATGCATGTGACTTTGCTGGTGATTGGCCAGCCAAGACAGAAGCCTACTTGCTTAGGCCGTTAGAGTGGGCCGATTATTGTTGCGACATGATTGGAACGAGCGTTTTGAAAAATTTATGAAAAGACGAAAATGTAAGATAGGACGACAGCTTATAACATTATCTAAAGTGTCCAGAGACGTAGCAGCCGCCCCCCAAACCCCCCAATTGGGGGGGCCCAGGCCAACTTTGGGGGCCCAAGTTAGTCTGAAATTGCTTTTTGGCTACGTGACTATTTTCAGTTCAGCAGACTTGTTTACAACCGATTTAAACTGTAGGAAGAAATTGGCTTGTGACATCATAAGTGAATGCAACGTCATTTTATCTCGCACAATCTAAAATATTTCGATTGATTTTCTGGTAGAATCTTGAATATTCGATTGACCTAACAATGCCGTTGTTACGCAACAATCATAGAATGGTCTGGAATTCTGTTTGGCTATAAATACCGCGACAATATACTGTATATACACTGCAGAGTGCAGATAAAGTATTTTATTGACATTGTATAGAATGAAACGTTCAAAAAGTGGTGCTCAAAAGAGAAAAGAAGCAGCCACTGCTCGAGATGCTGTAGC